>JAVSBS010001669.1:16824-42732 GCA_033124195.1 Coracias cyanogaster
TCTAGTTGCAGATGTCCCTGCTCCCTGCAGGGGTGTCGAACTAGATGAGCTTGAAACGTCCCTTCCCACCCAAACCAGTCTGTGGTTCTATGATACAGTGCAAACGTGCAGCACGTGTTGCGCAGCCGTTGCAAGACTCTCAGAAGAGATTGCCAGAGTTTTAGTGTTACACTTTTTGTTGGGTGAAGCCAAGATCCGGAGCCAGTCAGTGGTGTGCTTCTTGCCTCGTGACTTTCCAAAATCCAATTAATGTGAGCTCTTTTCAGGAGAGAACCTGCCATTTCTGCTCCAAGATGACTTGCAGAGAAAGCCATCACAGCTTCCCAGCAAAGCATTCATTATCACGCCTGGTGAACACAATGACAGAGATTGCAAAAACAAACAAACATGAAAACGCACCTTTAAAGTGGGACAGGGAGTGGTGGCTCTTGAGAAATGATCATTCATAAGATGAAGAGGTTGCCGCATAAAAATGCAGCCTTCCCTGTAACAGCATTAAAATGCAACGCACCTCAGGCCAAAAAACATCTGTGCAGCTATTTTTAGGGAGTGTGTTGGTTTGGGAAAGTGTCAGAGGAATTCCCTTGCTCTCTGTCCTATCTAAAAAAAAAAAAATTATGGGTCCAAACTCCAGTCCTGTACAAGTGTAGTGTTGGAGATGAGGTCAAAATAAGTAATTTCCCATTTCTTGGTTTGCATTTTCCAGCTAGAAAACAAGTAAATAAATACAAATATGTATGAGACGACCTATTTTCATGAAAATTCCTTCTGAAGATCTTGTGGAAGATCAGCCCATAGATACACAAGGATTTTGGGTGAGGACTTGGATGAGGATCTTGCTGAATGAGCACAGAGCAAGGGGCCACTTCTACCTCTGGTGGAACATGCTCAGTTACAAGGTTTTGGAGACAGGACTGGGAGCAGCTCAGCCCTGTTAATATTAGTGAAAGTTTTGTCACAGGTTAGACGTAACAATAAATCTTGAGGTTTGATCTTTCAAAAGAACTTTTACTCAAGGAGCTGGCTTTTTTTTTTCATCCAAGCTCTCCAGGACTATCCCATTCTGGATCCCTTTGGAAGTGTGAAATCAGGAAACATTACATACGGGTGAACTTCCATCTATCTGCAAAACGCTCGCTGGTGCTTACGGTATCATCGTGGATGAAAAGTTCTCCTTGACAGTTAATTATTATCAGAATTAGTCATTAGTACTGTCGTCGTCGCAAGGAGTTTTGCCACTAATGTGGTAAGATCAGACCTTGGAGCCAGAGCTGGGTCAGCACTTCTCGTGTGATTGTAGGAAGGTGGTTGTGTTTGGGATGTAGCATGGGAGAAAATATTGTGTTGGGAACAGTTTCAACTGAGATTATTCAATCCCCAGACCACTTGTAGGATCCTTTCAGAGAATTTGTTGACCTTACAGTCCAAGACCCTATCTTTACAGAAGGACTGGAGATGCTAGACTCAGGATCCAGCCTTTATACTTGCTGAGCTATTAGAACAGAAATTTTGTTGCCTAACTCTTGGTTGGGAAGCATGAAATCCAGAAAAGCTCTCACCTTCAGAGGAATGCTGAAAAACTAGTGATTTTTTTCCCAAATCTTCCACATTTCCACAAGTGCTTACTCGCATGTGATTTCTCCTTATGAATTTCGGTGTGTTATCATATCGCCAACACACAGAGGAGCATCTTGGCCAACGACTGTGCACAACTGGCTGGTTGCAGCAACATCTTGTGCTGGTAGGTTTGATGCTGATCACCGTAGAGCCTCTTTTCTTGCAGCGATCGCTGCTTCGCGCAGCAACCTGGGGACAGCAGCTTCTGCTGAGCTTGAGGAGGACCTTGCACAGGGCCATGACGCTCTGCCCATGAAACCAGCCCTCTTCCACGCTGGCCAGCCCCAGCAGTGCCTCCAGCCCTGCCAGCCGCAGGGCTCGGCAGGAGATGAAGCCCCACGCCGAGGCAAGCATCCAGCACGTCTCTTTGGGAATCGAGTGCTCCTGGCTCCCCCTCCCCGATCTCTTTCCGCTGCCCCAGGCACTGACTTTCCCGACTGAGATACCAGAGACTGGGTGGATTATCTACTGGCTGTTTCCAGACTGCTGTTTGTTTGGAGAAATCATATTGGAGATAAGATGTTAAAATACAGATAATTAAGTTTCCTTGATATGAGCGTAATTCTGAATTGAGATTTAAATAGCCTGCTTTGAATTATGCCTTACGTGCCTCTCCGTGGCTGTGCTTTGGGTCTCTGCTGAAGGAGACGAGGGGGGGGTTGTCCTGCATTGTTGACATTTGCTCTACAAAAACATTTCCAGCTCTTCTTAGGTCCTTTTTCAGGGAAAGAAACCAGTTCAACCACTTCCCCATGAACATTACGTTCTTTACACAGCAGACTGTACTGCTGGGCTGGCTGTGATTCATTCCTCTTTGCCTTTCTCTCCTTAACACCTCTTCATCTCACACCGGGGAGATTTGGGATGTTTCATCTCGAACCGAGGGCAAATGGGACTGCGAGGAGACCCTCCTTAACAACGTGCAAAGCCCTCACACACGAACGTAAAATCAAAAAACCTTCCAAACCTGGAGGCCCTGCCGTCAATTACGGCAGCCGTGAAATGTCATAAAGTTTTTACACGGCTTTGATTGCTGTGGGATTTCTGTTTACTCGGTTGCTCCAGCAATAAAAGCTCTGTCACACCAGCCCCTCCATCGCACAGGCTGGGACAACACGGAGATGCCGCGCTTGCGAGCTGCAGGAGGTGCTGGCAATTCCGGACCTGCTCCTTTCCTGTCCACAATGTCGTAAGCAGGAGACACGGTTTGGGGGCAATGAATAAGCGACTGAAAAGTGAGTTCAAAGCAGAAAAATTGGGGCGATCAACCAGTAGCAATTATCCCCAATCTGCCGGAAACCAAACTGTCTCAGGCTAATTTGAGCTTTCTGACAGTATTAGTCTTCTGGTTTGAATCATGTTTCTGAAGCAGGGTAAGAGGCAGCTGAATACTGAGTAACTTTTAAACCCGGGGCAAATGAGCACGGCAGCCTCCGACGGCTGAGCAGCTCTGCATGGTCATGGCCTGACCTTCATTCACAAGAGCCTGAGACCAGGGAAGAGGACTTGCCATCTTTCTAACCTTGGTGCCCACGTGCGGTTGGCGTCAGTGCAGAGCTCTGGGGCTGCCCAGAGTCTCTGAACACGCCAGGGCTGATGCTGACCGTCAGCAAACGTCTTTGCTTAGAAGGGCACCAGATCAGGGAAGTCTTTCGTAAGGGAAGACGTCTCCCCGTGCTCTGTTTTCCGCCTCCGTTTCAGGCTGTCCGGCTGATTACGGAGAGATTACTTGGAGAAGAGGCAGACCAGCGCTTATCGACTCTGGTTTTTTCGTTAGGCAGAAGCTTTCTTTTCATTGTCATGAAAAATGCGTGTGCGTGTGTGAGCAAAATGCTGTGTGAGGCTGATGGACTGTGCCGCGTAGCTTTGAAATTCGAGTGGGCTCCTCTAGGCTATGTTTACGCTACAGCATAATTTGTGTGTGTGAAAGAGCCTCTACTTCTGTTTCAGCAACATTACAAGGATGGAAGTAATACCCTGTGACAGCCTCTCCCCTCCCTCTGCAGACACATTTCGGGAGTGTTTGTTCAAGTCCTGGCTCTGCTACACGGCGCAAGCGTGTCCTGAGCAGCTGTGGAAACCATCGAAAAAACAGCTCCTGCCCCAAACTCACACATGAAACCCCTTTTGTGGTCATTGCCCTGCCAGAGCCCTGGGTTGCTGAAGGCTCCGGATCCCCTCCCTGCTTATTTCTCACCCAAAAGTGTCATTGTGTCACTTGGCCATTCAAACGGTGGTCCCACCACACATCACAGACATCGGGGATCTCGGGGCAGGAATGCCGCAGCACTTCTAGGCTCTTGCCTGCTCCCCTGAAATATCTTAATAGGGAGAGTTTACTCGATAAAACCAACCTATTATCTCCAGCAGAGCTTTATAGTGCTATAAAGCAATTTCTACACTTTCAAAACTGACGCGTCAGTTGTGAAATGGAGCTACTGTAGTAGTGTGAGAGAGACCTGAAAATGCAGGAATAACCCTCCTGACGCCACCGACAATTTTGCTAATGGTCAGTTGTGCAAGGTTCTGCAGAGAGACAAAATTACATCTGCCTCCAAAACGGAGCTCTCTGAAGATCTCTGCCTCCCCCACCTCCCCGAAAGGGTATGGTTAGATTCCAAATTAATTGGAATTATTTGAACTCATTGGAAAAAATCACCACGTAAGAGCTCCAGCTCCCATTGAAATTTTATCCTTAGGAAAGAAAAAGAACAGAAATTCCATGAATGCCATTAAAGGTTTGGACATTGCGAATTATTTGATACAGGGAAGGGATTTGGGCACCACAGTGATGGGCAATGGTGTAAAAACCTAAGATGGACAGACAGCTTGAAATCCTTTTAAATTTGGGAGCAGACATGGAAGCCAGTTCCCCTTCCACAGCAACTGCCTTCCCATTCTCCTTACATTTACAGTAATGGATTTGAGGGCTTCCAAGTGTCCTGCGCTATTGATTGGAGGTTTTAATGAGCCTTAAATTACCAGAGGGGTTTATAGGTCAGGTGCCTTCAGTAGAGGAATTGTTCATAGACACTGGAACTGGGGTTCAAAAGCTGCTCCTGAAGCCACGCAAGCAGGAGGCCTGAGTCTCCGGCTGCCAAGCGCCCGAGTGCCCTTGCCTTGCCCTACTTATCTGAAGAGGCTGTCAGCATGTTCTATAACTAGTGGAAACCACTTTAGAGCTGGAGCCAGACACCGAGGTGCCGGGGTCCACATTTCATTTCTGTGCATGGGAAAGTTCGGAAGCAGATACGGCCAGATCCTTCTCCCAGCAACATTCTTCTGCCTATCTAGTTCTCAGCCCTGAGCTGGCATGTCTGAAGATTGACATAGGCATTGCTTGTTCATAGAGATTCTTTTTTTTTTTTTTTTTCCCTAGGAAAGAGAAAAATGTTGCAAAAGGTTAATCTGTAGCTGTTCTTCGTGCAATTTGGGAATTGTAATTGTGCGTTTGCAGAGAATTTAAGCTCCGCTGTGGAAAACGTGTCCCAGTGCACCCCAGAATCTAGCTAAACTTGAGTTGTAGGGTGTTTGAAATTCATCCCATTAACAGACCTATTGGTGTAATGGCATCCAAGGAGCGTATTGGAAAGTTGTTCTAACCTGGTTCTTTTTCAGCTGTGTAATTAAACAAGTTGTTCATTAAGAAGTGGCACTAACGAAGCTTGGTTTCATTGGGATTTGCAGTCTCTGTCCCTTGCAGACCTCCCTGTAACAATCCTATCTGTGCTGGATGATTTCCCCTGGTCCGCCCATCCCAGTCCCTGCTCCTCCCGTGCAAACAGGCAGCAGAAGATGCTGGTCACACTTTGGAGAAGCGAATCCACCTCTTGGCCAATGCTGCAGGACAGCTGCTGTGAAACTGGAGGTCTCAAGGTCTCTGTTCCTCTCAGTTATTGGAAACTGTGCTCAGATGATGTACGAGGAGGGACCGAAAGCCTTGCAAATGGTTTCTTTAGTGGGCAAGGTGGAAGCTTCTTCATTTGTAGGTGCACCCAGTTACGCTGTGGGCTCTGTGGGAAGAGCTTTCCTTTCTCTCTGTGCTAAACCGAGCGCGTTGCTCCCCAGAGCCAGGCAAACCCAACCTCCTCCCGCTGCCCCAGGCAGCCAACAGACAGGTGAAGGTGCCAGTTTTACAGCAGGGCCACGTTCCCAGACCGAGCGCTGCGTAATTTCTCGCATCCTCTGAGCCCTCTCGTCTCGGCGCCCCGAGGTTCCTGTGGAAGCCAAGGGCAGTTTGTCATTGACTCCACAACAAACCAGCCTTGGTCCAAGGGCTCAGCGCGACAGGTTATGCTGTCACTTGAGGTAACCAAGATGTATGTTCCAAACGGCCGCCTTGCGTTAAAGAATCAGAAATGCAGCAGCCTTAGCATCCAGACTTCTCCTTCTGGATTCACGCGTAGGATAAACCCAGCCCTAGGTCTCACTCCTGGGACACTGATGCTCACTTTCTTCCTCCATTTCCTTGAAACTTTGCTTGTGTCACAACCTTGGATGACTCAATTATTTTTGCTTTCTCTTCCCAACCGTAAGCGAGACCAGCAGCGTGGAGGAGGGTACAGCAGGGCTTCCAGGGCGCACGGGTGGTGGGGCCAATGTTGTGTGAGCAAGTGGTCCTACACACTAGTGATCACCAGATCTCACCTCAGGATGGAATAAAAGAGCTTTGAGCTGTGGGCGCTTTGCAAGTGCAGACATTTGGAGTTTCTTTGTCAGGCGAAGCAGTGTTATTTTAAGGGAAAGGAGAATGTTTTCCTAGGGACAGGTTATGCTCCTTAAGAAACACTTCAGATATTACTACTTTACACAGATTCCTGGTCAGGGAAAAACAAGAGTTTAAAACCAGCCAGAACTGTTAAAATTTATGGTATCAAAATGTAGTCTGTCAAAATATTTATACCATAAACTAGCGTAGTTAACTGTCCCCTCATACTGCTCTTGGGAAAGGAGGGAGAGGAATCTGAGCTGTCTGATGCGTAAATTCCTTCATTTATCGCGCGCTTATTTCCTGGCAGAGCAACAAAAAGTGGCTTTAGAGTTTGAATGAATATAGATCTGAAGGAATTCCTGTTGTTGAAGAGTGCTTCTGTGGGCTAAAGGGGTGTTTTCCAAGTGACATATTTCCAGAGGCACCTACATGCATACTTCACGTCCCAGCCCACATGCCAGCACATGTTATTAGCCTACAATTACTCTCCAGGAGTTAAGCAAGCAGATTCTGCTCCCGTCGGATTGTGTGGCAGCAGAAAGGGACCTGGGGGGGTTGTGTGTGAAAAGAGGAGGGTGAAATCTATGCGCTGAGACCTTGATTCTCTCCCCTTCGTGACTCTGCCTTGCCTTTGATGTAGAGCTGTGCAAAGTTTGCGTAAAGCTGGATACAGATGCTCGATGCCAGCTTCCAGCACACCCCTGTGAAATCTCCCTTCTGCCTTTTTTTGTCCTACACCGTTTAATTAGAAGGCCCCAGGGATATGGCCTTTATTTTAGAGGTCCCCACAGCGTGATGCTTGGCTGTCCAATGTGAATGGAGATGTGGTGATGGAGGGACAGGCACCCAGCACCCTTCCCATGGGCTGCAACCGGTCTGACCATTGATCTTTAATTCACAGAACCATAGAATGTGTTGGGTTGGAAGGAACTTCTAAAGGCCAACTAGTCCAACTCCCCTACAATCACCAGGGGCATCTCTAACTAGGTCAGGTTGCTCAGAGCCCCATCAGGCCTGACCTTGAATGTCTCCAGGGATGGGACAACCTGTTCCAGTGCTCAACCACCCTTATATTAAAGAACTTCTAATGTCCAACCTAAACGTACCCTTTTCTAGCTTAAAACCATTAGCCCTCACCATCGTCCTCTCTTCTCTCCAGTGCCCGCAATGGACTTTTTTGCTACCAGATCGCTCTAGGGAAAGCAAACAGTACCGCAGTCTTTCATAAAAATGAATTGCTCTGCTTCCTGGAATTATTCCTTTCTGTCTTATCACTTATCTATTAATTACCAGTGCTTTTGGATGGAAAGCAGCAGATAGGCAGGAGTGCATTGCACACATGATTTAAGATGCAGGGTTACGGTGTCACCTTCTTTTATTATTTCACAGCAATTTGGGTCTAACGTAGCGATTGTTACTATTTGCATTGGTTTGACTGCAAACGCCTGGAAGAAAAAGGCATCTCTGGGTGTGTTTACCTTGGCAAGGGCAGCAGGGTACATACAATGTGTCTTTAGTTTTTGTAACAAGTCGAAAAACAGCCTGGAAACGGTGATGTCTGGAGACGGTGGTGAAGGTAGAACATCAGTTGAGGAGCGGGTGTTGCACTGGACCCTGTTTCCAAAGGAGGTGCTGGAGCGGGGTCCTGGGCTGTGTTCCCAAGCCTCTGCCAACCCCACCTCACCAGATTCCATTAAAAGTCCAGCAAATGCGTATTATTTTAAATCATAACAAGGGAGTTCTTTTTCTCTGCCTTTAGCCTTTTGCATTATTGGGGTTCCTGGGGTTTCTGCTTTTCTCTGTAACCGTGAAGGCTAGAAAATGACTTCTGAAAAACAACAAAAAAAAAGTAAGTTGAGATTCTGGTATATTCAGAGGTCTCCCAGGACCAAGGCCTTACAAAACCCATCAACTATGAGGATACGTTTCTAAGAGCTGGCAATGGCAAAGTTTTTAGGTCCAAGTGTTTGTGCAAGCGAAAGCCCAGATTTTCGTTCATCTGAAAATGATATGGTGTGATAAGGAAACGAAGTGCATGAAACACACGGCCAAGAAAATGGAGCCAGCAGTTTCAGAGATGGGGTGAAGGCCCTGTAAAAATGTGTTCCATTAAGGAAATGAAACGATGGTCTTCCAT
This sequence comes from Coracias cyanogaster, assembly GCA_033124195.1. Lineage (NCBI taxonomy): Eukaryota > Metazoa > Chordata > Aves > Coraciiformes > Coraciidae > Coracias > Coracias cyanogaster. The sequence goes on from JAVSBS010001669.1 coordinate 25,290, forward strand.
GTCATGCAGGGTGTGATTCAGCCCCTTTATTTTGAGGGATATGAGCTTGTGAGGAGACACCTTTTCTAGCACGGGGATGTCCAGGGAGGGTGTGCGAGAGGTACCTGCCTAAGCAAAATAAAACTTCTCTAAACGTCTCACTGCACAAGTGGGTGATCTGGGCAAGTTCACCCATGTTATTAAATGAAAGAATTAAAAAAAAAAAAAACTAATAACCAAAAAAATCTGCTGTTCTTTAAAGGGCAGATGAAATCCCAGAGGTTTGAAGGGATTATTGGGCTGCAATGCCAGCAGAGACCCTGCAGCGCTGCAGGTCGGAGAGAGCCCATAGCTCATCAAAGGTGACAGCAATGATGTGTCCCACCAGAAAATGCCATCGCTGGAGTGATTAACCTCAGAAACACTTGGGAGACGGGCTTTTTGTCAAAGGGCAAAGGTAGTTCCAGCACTGGGGAGAGACGACTCATAAACAGAGCTGATGGAGAATAGCACTGATCGTTGCTCTCCGGGCTTCAGGCCAAGAGGCGGTGGGCCTGGCTCCCTGCTATCTTGTTTGACCATTTACACCAGTCCTGTGGGGATAAATGAAGCCACTGAGGTTTGATAGTGTGCTGCAAACATTCTGTTCTTGTTTTGCAACGTGTCAGCCTTTAAAGAAACCAATATGCAGAGTGCAGGGTGGTGGAAATCCATCCTTACGACGCACAGAGCTGTGGTTCTCAAATGGCAGCCACTGGTGACCCCGGAGGCCATGGGAAGGAGCCTGCAGCTCATCTGTAGCTGCCGTCAATGAGAAAAGTTACTTCTCCGTCCCACTGCTCTTCTTTGGGGGCTGGCTGGGGCGTGCAGTTGTCTGCAAGAGGCTCCTGATGCTCTACCACCAAAGGTTTGGGAACCATCAGGCAGGGGGTTTGGGAACCGTTGGGAACAAATTGTTCCCTTGGAGTGGTATCATCCATACCATGAATAGCCCCCAACGCATGACTGGGCAAGGGAGATGTTTGGAGGAATTTCTTCCAGGTCTGCCTCTCCCTTTATTCACCCTGTGGACATCTCCTTTGTGCTGTGATGGCCCTGCCAGCTCCTTTGAGATTAGGATAAGCCTGGAACACGCTAGGGACAAGCATTGGGACAAGCCTAGGATAAGCCTTTGCTTAGGATGAGCCTGGGATAGGCTCATAGGCTTATCCTTTGCTGAGGATAAGCCTTTGCTATGACATCACATGAAGATGGGCACTCATGAAGCTGCTGCCTGCAGTGCCTGTGCCTGCCTCTGCCCTCAGAGAATCATAGAATCTTTGAGGTTGGAGAACACCTTTGAGATCATTGTGTCCAACCATTAACGTAACGCTACCAAGTCCAGTGGTGAACCGTGTCCCTCAGCACCGCATCTACACAACTTTTAAACACGTCCAGAGATGGTGACGCCACCACTTCCCTGGGAAGCCTGTTCCATGACTTGACAACCCTTTCACTGAAGATATTTTTCCTAATATTCAATCTAAATTTCCCTTGACGCAACTTGAGGCTGTTTCCATTTGTCTTATCGCTTGTTCCTTGGGAGAAGGAACCTTCACCTGGCTCCAGCCTCCTTTCAGGGAGCTGTCGAAAGCGAGAAGGTCTCCCCTGAGCCTCCTTTTCTCCAGGCTCAGCAACCCCAGGTCCCTCAGCCTGACACCGTGCTCCAATCACTCCATCTCCTCCAATACCAGGAGGGGAAATCCTGATGTTCACTGAGACAGGAGCCCAAGACAGGCTCCAAAACCCAACTCAGTAGCTTGTACCAAGCCTGGCCCTACACATCGCTGGTGAGACAGTCACCCAAATACAACCACCTGCTGCCAGATCCAGGAGCCCTTTTGCAAAGGTGTGAGGGACCAGGTTTGGCTGGCATGGGGGACAGGAGAGGCGTGCCGGGATTTTTACTGCTATGCAAGGCCAAACTCTTTTTTTTTTTCCTCAGAAATCTGTGTAATGGTTTATGCAGACAGGGTTTGAATGTCCTCAGGCAGCAGATGTGTCAGTAGTTAGTGATCGCTTGTTACTTACTGGCACTGTAACAGGAGCGGTGCCAAAGCTTTGGTTGTGAAATCTAAACCCAGGTGAGCCAAGTGTGACCGACGTGAGAAAGAGGTCAGGTTCAGGAAGCCTGCAGAGCACGGGGGCTTGAACCCAAGGACATCCCTGCCAGCCCTGAGCCATTCAGGACTAGGTTTCAACTTGCCCATGTTTCCGAGCCATTTCTGCTTTCGGTGATTGATAAAAGCCTGGGTTTTTTCAACTGAGCTTACACCTAGGTTTTAAGAGGAACTGCAAAAAATGTTAGGCATGAGTAAAGTAGGGGATCTCAGAGAAGTTCTTTCAGATAACAGGAATGCTCCAGACAGGGGATCAACTGACCTTGTGGAGCATGGCCAGGGCGGTGCTGGGGTGCAGCATCACCTCGCCATGACCACGTGCTGGACCCAACCCTCAGAGGCAACCTGCTGAGACCTCCTCAAAATCTGTCAGCAGGTTCCTTTAGGAACAGTCTGTACAGAGCTTCTGCAACATTTGTCCCTCTGTGTCTGTGCGATGTTGGTGTTAAGAGGAAAGCAAATCTCCTCAGAAAGCTCTGGTTGTGGGCTGAGCTCCCGTTCTTCTTGTGAAGAGACTTCATGGTACCAAGACAGCCCTTTGCAGGCTGATGTATTTTTCTGAAAGGATGTTTGAGCATAGATAAGAGTGTTTCCAAAGCTATTTGTGTCCCAGCCAAAGGGCCCTGGGATGGGAGCAGACCTGCGTTTTATCTCCCAGTGGGAAATGAGTAAAATTAGTTTTCTGGAGGGAGAGGGTGAGACTGGATCTTTAATAGCCCAGGTTTGTAGCTCGCGTGCATGAGGAGTGGGGTGCGGGAAGAAAAAAAGCCTTTATATATAAGTAGGATGAACCAACTGACCTCCAAAGGAATACTTTTATTTTCAGACGAACTTAAGGCAATTGCGTGTCCACAGTCAGGAGGATTTGAGCGTCTGATTCCAGCTTGGAGAGCTGAGTCATGTGAAGGCTGCAAATCTGATTCTCTGTCTGTGACCAGACTCCTGGGCTTCAGCGGCAGGCAGGATTTGGCCTTAGCCAGTCATCCAAAATACATCTGCTTGTCTCAAGTGAAATCTAATTTGGCACTTTTTTGAGATTTGGCCATTGTTAATTATGCCTGCAATTAATGGCATAATGTAGGCTCCGAGAGCTGATGAACTTGAGTCTGCTGCAGAGTCAGAGCTTGGCTTTGAAGAATGTTTTGAGATGGCCTTCTTAGGGAAGATGTTTTACCGGCCTCTTTATTTAGGACAAGTCCTAATGGGCATTTGGCTCAAGAAGGAACTAATACTTACACGGGCAATTTAAACACGACCTGGGAGATTATAGGTTGGCAACGCATGTTAAACAAAACTATATACTTCTGCAAAATTGAAATGAAATTTAATCACGCAGCCAAGCCAAGGCACCAAGAAGCAGTGAGACATCAGAAAGCTGGTAGCAGTTGTTTGCTGTCCTGTTATTAACTCCGATTTGCTGCTTTAAAAAGCTGCCTCTTACTTTACTCGATTTTTCTAGTGCGATCTTACAAAGCGTAGCCCTCCCGCTCCTCTTGGAAAAGCAGGAAAGCATATTAAGAGCGCTGATAAAAGGTAAACAAACCAGGAGACACAAAGTTTCTTGATATGCTCTAATTGAGCTAGTTTCCTTACTTCAGCTTTGAAAAGGAACAGCCATAAGGCGTTCTTGAGAGAGCCAAGTGAACTGTTGTTATCTCAAAAAGGTCTCCTTAATGTCTCGCTCGTGGGGGCTCCAAGTCTGCTCCGGCCATTGCCTGGAAGTCTAAGAAAAGAAGTCTACTGGCCTCTGTGATAAAGCACCCATTTTTAGGCCTTGGGAAGGATGGGGTTGTTGACAGTTCATTCCTGTGAAAATTCAGTACGGTCCAGTCTCCTGATTGTAAATGGAAGGAATATATGGCAGCACTAATGCAAAAGGTATGTGATTAGATAGTCCCGTCTGCTATCTGCCCCAGCTTTCTGCTGATAGGCAGCTCTCGCTGGTGCTAAATGGGAGCCATCAGAGTTGCCAGACTGACGCCAGGCCCTTCATCAACTGCCTCGCAGATAAGGGGAGAAAGCTGCAATCTTCACGTAACACAATGTTTCCCCAGTGGGTGAACTTGAGTAGTCCTGGCTGCATCTTTCACAGACATCTTGCGGAGCCAGTGAGGGGGTAATATATAGTTTCATACTGTAAGGCGTCCAAAAGTTCAGTGTAAGGTCCTGTCACAGCTACATGAGGCTCGCAGTTATCTGCCTGGGCTTTAACCTTCTCTTGAACGAGACCAGATAGGATGCCAGCAGAAGAAGACATACCCCCTTGGATGGTGCTGGTGCTCCGAGCTGTCCCACATTCCTCGGCTGGTGGGAGCCTGCCCAGCCACAGCACACCCCGCACGATAGATCACCTCAAACCCCGTGGTAGAGGCAAAAATAGAAAAAGATGGTCTGCTGTGAAGGACCCACTTAGGCCTCATGAGGTTGCTCCGAGAAAGCGTTGACAGGGTTCCCATCACCGGGCTGGTGCCAGTTCTGCCCTTGCAGGTCCGCAGCCTCCAGTCACTAATGGTCTAAGCCCTGCAAGGCCACTCTAGGGCAGAGTGAAGATGGCTTCAGCACCTACATGATGAAGTTGCATGTTGCTCTGGTTTGTTCTCTGAACTCTGTGTATTCAGTATATGGTCAGAGTGGAGCAGGTTCTTGCTCATCTGAGACTTCAGGTAGTGGTGGTAGGCTTTGATCCACAAATCTACTGTGCAGACCCAAAGAGATGCTCTTCTATGGGCCTCTCACCCACATAATACCCAAGTGTTTGGAGATGTAAGCCAGCAAAATCAGCTGTCTCAGCCTGCGTGGCCACTTCTGCTTTCTGCTACTCCTTGTGAGCTGGAATCAGGGTCACAGCCTGACTCTGCCCTTTACTTTTGGGACATGGAGGAAACAGAGGTAGATGCTCCTGGTGCCAAAGCTGTCTCTGGATTTCCAGGGATCTAGGTAGGCCCAGCAAAGCTTCTTCCACCATTAGCTTCACTGTACGGAGACAGCTCCAGTGAATAATCCTTCAAAAGGCTCTTCCATGTGGCCGTCAGGAGTTAGGCGGTACATGAAGACCTTCATAACACCTGTAGACCCTCCACAATGAAATGTATTGCAGTTAGGATCTCAGGTCCACCAGTTCCAGTGAGACAGCCAGGGAGATGACTTGAAGGCACCTATGTGTTATACCATCAAATACCAGCTGGTTCTAGGAATGTGCTGGAAGCAGTAGGTAGACCTGAAAGCTACACCCACAGTTGCATTTCCTCCTTAAACTTTATCTTTTTCCCCACCCTAGAAAAATCTTAGAGCTTATTCATTCATTAAAACAGAAGGGAACTTTCCTCTAATCTTTTCTCAGTGACTCACACGCTCTGTCAGAGCTGCCATCGCAGGCGTGACCAAAGCGTGTGTATGTCAACCCAAGTTTTCTCTGGTCTTTTCAGCTTGGGTGCCCCAAATGTTTCCTTGGCAGGGTGGATTTCCATGCTGGTGACCTGGCCACGTGCGTGCCAAGCAGTGGAGTAGCACTTGCGGCCGGTCCTGGGGCTAGAATATGAGTTACTTTAGGTTTAAAGCAAGCAAGCTGCATGCCTCCCTTTGGTACCGATCATCTCTGGATCAGAAGGTGTCCATCTCCATGGCCAAGGGTGGTGTGACACAGCCAGGTGGGCAGCTCGCGAGGGATGGTGAGCAGTGGTGTGCTTGATCAGAGCGATGTGTGGGCTCACGTTAGTCATGGTTCGCAAGTGTTTGAGTGATGGCCAGGACTGATAGAAGTGTCTACAGAGCCTTGAAGAGTCATAACTGTCGGCACAGAAGAGCCTCCTACTGAAAATCCCTCACCTGAAATCCTGGAATCCAGGAGTCGGGCCTTGGTTGGCAGCTGTTTGCTGCAGGCACCTGGAGCCAGGCTGCAAGCAGCTCCCCGTCGGTCTGCAGGGAGGTCCTGCTGCAGCCCAGCCTCTGGCTGGAAGCTCGGACAAGCCACATAGTCAGACTATTACAAGAAAAAAAAAAAAGACATTTGCAGCGAGCATTGCTCTTGGTGAATAACACACCTCAGCTCACGCACCGTGTTTATCTGGTGCTTGTTTTGTTCTACCCATCCCATGTGCTTTTCTTCCTCTGTCTTCTTAAAATTAACCGTCTTGTACTTGGTTTTATTGTATTTTCCATGGAGTAACTTCCCACCAGTAATTTTGCAGTGAGATGACTCTGAGATCTCGCATGAAGTTCATTTCTGATTTCTTTTAGCTTGCCAATTTAACAGGCTGTGTGAAGCTGGAGAGAAATCCGAGTAGTTTCTCAAAAGGTACGGCTCGGGTGCAATGCATTGCTTCATATAAAAAAGACATGAGCATCATCTGGGGGGACTGATGGATGGCTCCAGCTCTAGCATCCAATGCATGGCTGCCTGGCTCTGCTGCCTCACCTCCTCCAGCCACAGAAGATCCAAAAAAGTGCCCAGAAAGGAAAAAGAAATAAAAAGGCGACTCTAGCATGCCTGATGGGAGCCTGTATTTCTACATGTGTTGGGCCAGAAGCAACTTTAGAATTTCAGCTTGCATTTTCACACCTGAAAGCAGCAGGAGGACACTTGCTCACCACAGAAAGCTGTCTCATCAGACGTTACAACCACCTATATGATGGACATCCTGCCCAATGCTGAGGTGCTGGAGTGTGGGCCGTTCATTTCTGGGAGCAAATTTGGAAGCCAAGTTTAAACACGCAGACCACTGTTTATTTCAGTGAATCATGCATGCTTGGGACCTGATCCTGCTAGGTCCAGAACATCTCCTGGGAGATCTAGAGAGCTCTCACTGATAATGCAATTAGCCCTTTTCAATTGGAAGACTAAGGCAGCAGCTCTGTTGCTTGGAGAATTGCAAGAGAGGGCTCAGTGGTTTGGGTCCTGCTTATGAAAACCCATTAGGGGCTAGCTCACCTCATTAACTGCCCAGGTAGCATCTTGCAACGTGCGCAGATGTGCACAAACAAGCGGTTACATGAACAACAGATGCAGTTAAACGCAACCATAGATGCACGGCCATGGGTTGTTTCTTGCTTGTTTGCTTGCTGTGTATGTCACAGGAAGAGTTTGAGGAGTTGACTTCAAGACCATCACCATTTGCAGCAGCAGAACCCCTCCACGTGGAAGATGACCACAGCCACAGCGTTACATTCTCTCCCATCACGTTGTTCATTTCCAGCCTGGTGGTAAGCTCAGAGCTGCCAGTGGCAGGACTCTCCGGGATTTCTATGGGGTTTTAATCCAGCCCTGATTTACTGTAAATCATTCAGCCCAGAGAGGTGGTTGTGGCCCCATCCCTGGCACCATTGCAGGTGAGGTTGGCCGGGGCTCTGAGCAACCTGCTCTAGTTGCAGATGTCCCTGCTCCCTGCAGGGGGTTTGGACAAGATGACCTTGAAAGGTCCCTTCCCACCCAAACCAGTCTATGATTCCATGATGTTTCTTTTTATTCCTAGAGAGCAGATCTTGGTGCTAACCATTGGGCAAGATGCGATAAACCCAGCCCGAGCAGGGTCCCTTACGAAGCAGATGAAGTGCATACCCATATTCAGGAGGCTTTATCTCTTTCTTCCTTGTTAGTAGCTTGGCAACTAGAATAATATTATTGCACACACACACACATGTTTTATTAGGTATTACCTGCAGTTCGAATTATTTATCATTTTCATTTAGCAGACTCAAACCCTGCCATTTTGAGCTCTGCTCTAGTTGCCGTTGGGAGCAGCTGCCAAAAAGGAGGCAGCTCACAGCGTTAAGGGAATGAGTCACATTCTTACACACTCGACAGGATTAGACATTTCACTCCTTAATGCTTAAATGGAAGGTCATTAAAACAACCCTGTGGTTTGGGGAGGGTAGCAATTCCATCATACGCTTATTTTGGTGGCAAGTGAAAAGCTTGGTTTGAATCTGCGTCGGCTCACGCTGGATCATCGCAGAGCAGAGCGGCAGCGGCTCTGTTCTGTATCAGAGGGTGCACTCAGGCTTTGCTGACTCTGTTCTTGCTTCCTTCTGGCCAAGCATGTCTCAGGAAAGCAGGGACTTTGCTGAGAGTGTTTGTGATTTATAACTGTGGTCCTGGCAGGGTCCTCCTGGAGCTCAGAAGCTGGTGGTGCCACAGGCAGACACACGAGAGTCCCTGCTCCGAGAGCACGTGGTGCAGGGCTCAGACAAAACAAGGGATGCCTTCAAGATGAAGGCTCGAGGGAGGTGGTTGTGATTTACGTAGGGTCAGTAGACACTGCCTTTTCCAGAGAGAGGTTTTAGAAAGCCAGTGGTACTCCCCAGCACCTCTAGAGGTAGAGGGGTTTTTTTGTTTATTATGCTAATAAAAATAATTTGCTCCATGAGCAGCAGAAATCGTGAAGCTCTGGTTTCCTCTGTATTTTTGCCTTGTGATCGGATTTCTGGTAACAAAGAAAGTGCAGCCTCCAACTCAAGGTTGTTCTGACATAGTGAATTCCTTGGTGTTGCATCTTCTGAGCTCATTGTTTGGTCTTTCCCCAGCTCAGAGGCTGTCCTCCTCCCGGCTGCAACGTTCATGGAGCCTGTTGCACGGGGTACAGCTGAGCCCGCCACGCTGCTGCTAAATTAGATAGCGATTGAGCCAGGACTTCCAAAGTCCTTGCAATGGTTGTGGGGAAGGAACATCCACTGAGAACAGCTACGTAGGGTTTTGTTTTCTTGGAATACCAGGTTAACACATGAGAAGTGTTGTAGATTGGATAAGGCCCGTGAAGTATTATCTTCCAGCCTCTCAAATGCAGCCTGGAGAAGGGTTTGGGAGGAGGCTGGAGCAGCAGCGGTGGGGCTGGACGTGGAAAGCATGTGCTGAAAGCAGCAGCCGCTCAGGGCTGGGCACTGTTACAGGGTACAAAGCATCTGCAGCAGTTTGAGGAAAAGCACCGTGAAAATCGTTTTCACAGCTAAACATCCCCATATATCTGAAATATGTCAGTCTGTGTCTCTATCACGGATGCCGTCTGTTGCTTCAGCCTGATGGAGCCATGAGCAATTCATAAAACCAAATGCCTTTCGCCTTCTAGTGGAGTGGTTGAAGCTGAGGGATAGATGATGAAATGTGTTTCTCTTTAATCTGCCTGGATTAGGTACATTTCATTGCTCACTGGGAAGAAACTTCAACAGGATAAGTGATGTTAACAGCAACTAATCTGATGGTGCCAAAGCAAGTTCCTACAGATCAGTCACATGAAGCTGGTGGAAGAGGTGAGCAAGGGGAACGCTTCCCCACTGTCTCACCTGAGGTATATGAACAAGATGTTCTGAAGGCCAAGGGCAAGTACAGATGATGATGGTGAAGGTACCAGCCCTGATCCGTGGGCAAACAATGATTTCATTTAAGAGTGGGGAAGAGAATAGAGGTGACCTACCACAGTGTGGGTTAGGAGAGGGTTCAGTGCCAAGGAGAGGCAGCTATTATATCGAAATGAAGCTGCTGTGCTTTCTTGATGGTAGAGATACTAGAACAAAGTGAAATGTGGAGTTATTTGGGGATTTTGAGTGAAAGACGTGTTGTTTTGAAACTCACTGATTTTTAGGCTCAGGTCCGTTTTGGGAGGTGGGGAGGGGGACAGGTGGTGTTTTATGGTTTATGAGTGCTTGGAGTTAACACTTGGCTTGCACCGTTTCTTCTTTCACCAAGACACCTATTAATTTTTGTAAGTTTTAAGAAGGAGAAGGACTAAACCCCTCTGTTCTCCCAGAGATCTGTACTAGAATGACACTTACTCCATGTTCAGCCTTTTCTGTTGGTCTTACAACCGTGCGTCGGTTTTGCATGGATCCCATTCAAAAATCGGTGCTAGATTCTGGTCTGGGCTTCTCTAGCACAGATCCAGAGCAACTCCACTGGCTTCAGGTATCACCTGGAGCAAGATCTGGCACAGACCCTCCTTCCTTTTGTGTGTCCTTGGGAGCTCTGGTCCTGTCGGTAGGTTGGATGTTGTAGCTGCCTTCATGCAGTCTAAGTATCGCCTCACCCACTACCAAAGTAGCTCTTAGCGTCTTCCCATGATCCTTGTATGTTGCCTGCTGCTGGACACCCTTGGTCATCTCAGAAGTGGTTTCAGCTGGAGAGCCTGATCCTGTGCCTGGAGTAAGATTTAAAGGTGGACAGGCAGCACAGGGTACAGCTGTGCTCTCATCCATGTTGGCGGCTTGAATTGGACCTTAGACTCCCAAATACCTGAACTTTTTTTTCTCTTCAAAACCTAAAGCTTATGTTCTGCAGAACCTGATGGGGCCAGGAGAGAAAATGTTGGTAACAAAGCATTGTCTCAACCTCCTGCTGAGACTCCTGACTCTCTGCTCTGTGCCTTAACGACAGTGCAACCCCTTGTCCCCTCTGATATCACCATTTATTTGAAGACCAGGCTGATGAAAGCCACCAAACAGTGTCCAATGTAGAGAAAGCATCTGCTGTGCATACAGACCTCCATTCAACCACGCACCGGGACGGGCAGACTGGACTGTTGTGTTACACAGCTCCTCTGTGCCACCACAGAGGTGGTGGCATTTCAGCGGTGGATAATCACTACATGTGCTTTGGAAGGCTCTTGGGGATGAAAAGGCTCCATGCAATTGTCGATGTCTTTTTTTCTCCTCTCTAAGGCCAGCATTTGGCTTGGACTACCCAAAGCAGTTAAGTTTATTAATAGTCTGTTTCTGGAGCCGAAGTGACTCCGTAGAGGGGAGTTATTCCATGCAAAACAAAACAGGAAAAGAAAACAATGTCCAACTCCTCCATTCTGGAGGGGTGCTCAGAAAGTGGCATTGTTCCACCTTCTCACGTGAAGCAGAGTAGACCTAAGGCAGAGCAGCCATTGCGGGAGGAGAGCGACGTGGTCCAGCGCAGAGACGCTTTGTGACGAGAGGGCCGTAGAGAGAGAATTCAGGGATGAACTGTGACTGCCTCTTTTGAAAATGAGTCTGTTCCTGGCCAAGTCACTGCCTTGAGCTTTCAGTAAGAGAATCAAAGCAGGGGAACTTCACAGGCAGCAACACAGCCTGTTATTTGATGGGATCCAAGTGCTCATACCCTTGAAAGGCAGCAGGAGCACGGAATCATCAAATGGGTTGGCTTGGAAGGGACCTTTAAAGGTCATCTAGTCCAACCCCACTGCAGTGACTGGGGACATAGAATCATAGAACGTATTAGGTTGGAAGGGACCTCTAAAGGTCATCTAGTCCAACACCCCTACAGTAAGCAGGGACATCTCTAACTAGGTCAAGTTGCTCAGTGCTCCATCAAGCCTGACCTTGAATGTCTGCGGGGATGGGGCCTCCACCACCTCTCTGGGCAACCTGTTGCAGTGATCAACTACCCTCCTATTAAAGAACTTTTTCCATCTTTCAATCTATTTAAGAAATTTTCCCATCTGCAACTAGAGCGGGTTGCTCAGAGCCCCGGCCAACCTCACCTGCAATGGTGCCAGGGATGGGGCAGCCACCACCTCTCTGGGCAGCCTGGGACAGGGTCTGACTGTTGAGTACAAGATTAAAGGAAGCCTCTCAGCTTCCCAGAGAGCCTGGGAGGATGGTGCTGTTTCATTTTGCAACTGATGTTGTGGGTTTTTGATGATGGCTTCCAAGTCTTCTTCCCATTCTGGCTAATAAAGCCACGTGGGCTGAAAAGGGCACAGAGATAGAAAGTCACTTTGCTCCAGCTCTTCATAGTAAGGAACCTGACGTTGTGAAACACCGGAGACAGTTGTTAATTACAAAAATAAAGCATGGAACTTCTCCCATGGCAGAGAGCTCTCCTTAGAAATGCTCTTTATCATGAAAAACCCAACATCATCTGGCCTTCCCTCCTCCTCTAACTAAACATGAAATATTCTTCACATGCCTCACTCCACTGGGATTCTGCAGCGGGAATTGAGCACTGCTGGCTTTTTTCACGGCCGTATTTCAACATATGCCCCTCACAACAGACAGCAACGTGCCTTTCATCAGCTTTAGCTTTTGGGTTAATTTTGCCCACGGAGGAAGAATAAGCTGTAAACATCACTCAGACGGGGGGGCTGAAGCCTGAGGCGAGTTTGGGGAATTACAGGATTACAAAATGGCATGAATTTTAGTGACAGTGCAAGGTATCCACTTATTGACAACTTCAAGCTCCAGCAGTTCCAGTAAGAAAGTTTTTCAGCAACCTTAAATCAGGGATTAAAATGGATTATTGGCAGTTGTAAAGTTTTGGGGGAAAGGTTCATTCTAGTGCTGAATAAAACAAATGGTTTACAAATTTTTCTGGGAAATGAGGATTTGGATAAAAATGTTGGTCTGGTTGAATGCACGGTTGGATTCGCTCTCAAAACGTTTTAGTGTTTTAAAAACAGAACGAAATGTCACTTAGAAATGGAGATTATTTCAGCTCCAAGTGTCAAAAAGCTTCACTTTGAAATGCGTTGAATCTTCTCCTACTAGAAATTCAGCCTCCATCTTATAGGGAAGTGACCAGCCTTGGGCTGGGGCACGTCTGAGACGACTAATTTTGAATCTTTAACTTAAAATCAGTCATCTGGGCGGAGGAGCTCATGACCCATCGCCAGGAGGTCTGCGGGAGGGCAAGCTGGCGCTGGGCACCAGGTAGGCTGCGAGGCAAATTAACTCATTATACCGCAGGCTCCTCGGCTTCTATTGCTGCCTTTGAACACCACAAAATTCTTACTTGTTAGTCACTATTTATACAGTCGCACACAGATTCTTTCTGAAGCGTTCACCTATTGTATGAAGTTAGAAGAAAAGACTTTTAAGACGCAAAAAAACCCTGATGTTTTTAATGAGTTTAACAATAAACAGGCAGAGACTAAAGCGTGCGTAGTCCTCGGGTCAAACCCGGACTGAATTTCCACCGGTCTCGGCACAGAGCAGCTTCACACCCGCGCTTTCTCTTCCAAATCACGCTGAGCTGGTGAAAACAGAGGGTTTTACTGATGCTCCACACATAAATGAAGCATTTTGGAGGACTGGGGGGTCACTCAGAGCTTGCTAACAGCTCGTTGGCGTGTGCTGGGAGCTGCTTTGGTTTCTTTTTTGCAGAGGGGTTCTCTTGTTTGATGTGTCCTGCTGGCGTCCAGCGCAGCGCGGCGCGGAACTGGCAGCAGCAAACTTTCTTCACATGCCTTTACATTTAACCGAGGCAGTTAATTGTTACTCAATGAAAGCACAAATCTCCAGCAGAAGCATCGCACCCGCTCCGGGGAGGGGAGCTCAGATTAAAGAGCTGGCAGGGAAAGACCCTTATGCAAGGGCAGAAAGATCATTCAGAAATACTCATAAAACACAAGACGAATCTTTAAATATTTATTGAAAACAAAGTTTGAATGTTAATTCCCCCCCACACATCACCCGTGAAAGAGATTCTGGAGATGAGGAAATGAAACCACAAAGCCAGTAAGTGATTTGCCCGAGGCCTCAGCCATAAATCAGGCTCTGAACTTGAGATCAGCTCTTCCTGCTCCCTCCATCGCCTCTCCTGACTCCGTCACCTCTTTAAGCTTGTGCCTTCATAGAATCATACCATGGTTTGGGTTGGAAGGGACCTCAAAGATCATCTAGTTCCAACCCCCTGCCATGGCAGGGACACCTCCCACTAGACCAGGTTGCTGAAGGCCCCATCCAACCTGGCCTTGGATGGAGCCTTCAGCAACCTGGTGTAGTTCTTTGTTCTCCAGAGTGCCACCCAGCACTGGTGCTCATTGAGGTTTCAGACCTGGGTTCTGAGGTGGTGAGAGATGAACCCTGCAGCTACGCAGGGATCACCAGGGAGCAACTGTGATCTCCTTCCTTCTCCCAGATGTTGTCATGCTTTGCCCACTCAAGCTTGTGAGTGTTCTCATGGCCTTGTCAAGGAACGCACACCTGAATTTGGTTTGGTAGAGCATTCTGTATAACTAGTAGGGAAAGCGATCGGTGTTGGCAGTTTTGTGCTGAAAGAAGAGTTTTTAAGCCTCTTTTTAGAGTCTTTCTGATTTTGCCCAACTGCTTCTGTCATTTTTAACTTGGGTGGCCCAAGGCGTATGTGTGCAACCATGAGGCCACCAACAGACTGAGATGCCTGCTCCTCCTCCCGGAGACAAACCCATCTTTTTTTTCCCTTTTTCACGTTGGTGGAGCCTTGGCCCACGAGCAACCGGGCTCCCCAAAACCACCTGGGGCTGGGTCAGTGTCCCCACACAGCGCAGATGTGCCTGCAGAGCCCTGCACCAGATACGCTTCCTCCCCGTGGGACTCTCCAGATAACTAGCTTGTGTATCAAGTTGTTTACCCCACGCTCAAAGCAGGATACTTCCCTTATCTGCCAGCAGAGTAAATTCCCCCCCAGTGCCTCCGTCATTCCCGGCCTGCTCCTGGCTCCTGAGGTTGCTCAGCGCTGGTGGTGGCTCTGCGTTATCTCCAGACAAACCCTGCCTGGAGCAGCCTCCCGGCTCTGCGGTACCAAGACCAACATCTTCAAAGACTGAAAATTACTCTGTAATTTGAATCTTTAACAATGCATGGAAAAATCTACAGGAACTGGCCTGTGTCATGTCTCGAAATGGCTTCATAAATATAACACTGAGGAATTTGGATACTCCCGTGATGGATGTTTGTATTCTAAGAAGTGCATTTTCTGCTTTCCCCTATCTCTGCAAAGCAGCTCAAATCCACTCTGCAGCTCCCTTTTTTGTCCCTTCCTGACTTTCAAGCCCTGTCCCACATCACCAGCGGTTGCACCCGCACCAGAGGACAGAGTTTAGCCCCTGTCACTAGTTCCCGAGCCAACGGGCTCTGGTGGCTCCTCCTGGGCCACCACTATGGTTGTCAAACCCCCATCCCCATCTGCCTGAGATGCAGAAGCCGCATGCAGAAAGTCCAGATACAGAACAGCTCGATGGAATGTATTTATCTGAAAACAATAGTGTGCCTGGATGGAAAAAGCAGTGTTTTACACCAATCATGTGGTTGCTATTAGTGTTTTCCAAAACACCCAGAGGTACCTTGTGTGTTAAGTAAGAGCGGCCTGTGCTATTTTGCTTAAAAAGCAAAAAAGTGCATCTCTGCACCTAAAACTGCTCTTGCATTTCAGCCCTGCAGTGACGCCCAGATGGCTGCCAGAGGAATTTCCCGTTCCCCTGAAATCCACAGTCCCAGCGCTTGACTTTCAGCCCAAGATGCTGCAGCAAATATTTATGGTTGTGTTTCAGTGCGTCTTTTCCATTCCCTCCCTTCAAGCAGGAGAGTGTCCTGGAAGCAGGGATCGAGCCTGAACGAAGGTCCTCGCAGCCATGCTCTGCTTTCCGCTGCCCTGCGTGGGCTGAGATGCCATCTCCAGAGCTGGTGGGCACGATGCTCTGATGCTCGCTCAGGGTGGTACCACGGGCTCCAGCCGGGTTTTACACCCCAGGCAAAGGATGAGGCCCAGCGGAGAGCTGCAGCAACGAGGAATTGTTTAAAGCAGCTCCGGCAGCAAAGGCCAAGCTGGAGGGTTCATTTCCTCAGCCGTAGAGCTGCTGCAGCCCCAGAAACCCAAGATCCACTGATAGCCATTGAGCAAGGATTTCCATTTTTGGTGCGAGCTCAGACTTAAAATAGACAGTCTTGAGCGAGGAAGAAACTCTGTTGACAGAACATAGGGAACATTCCTCCAGTGTACTTTTGCAGAGGACTATCTCTGTCTTTAATCTCCGCGCCGTTTCCTGCAGGTCTCCCCGGCCCAGCTTCCCTCTCATTGTTAGTGGTGCTTTTGGAAATGACCTCAGGCGCTTTGCAGGGACTGGCGACCCACGGTCAGAATGACTAACCCAGTCTGTCTCCATCCCTTGGACATGTCCCATTGACTAAATAAATGACAGGCACTGACATGTGAATAGAAACAAAAACAGCCTGACAAGTGAAATCTTAACTCTTTGGAGCAAAGAAAGGTCTGGACCAGTGCTGGACCTGCCAGTGGAGCAGAGGAGAATGGCTGCAAACAGTCCTGTCCATGGTCAAAACACAGCAAGGCTCCCCGAGCTGCTCAGGACACATGCAGATTGGGTAGACAAGCACCTCTAGTATTATTTTTAATTGTTTAAAATTGTTTTCTGAGGCTTTTTATCTCGGCGCATCTTTAATTAAAAGCGCGGCTCTGTGTTTATATGGCCATTTGTGCGTCTAGGTTCAGCGTGAATAATTCCACTGAAGGTTGCAAGCAAGGGTTAACGATGAGAATGCTTGTTGCAGAATCTCAGTCTTATATTTCACCCGTAACAGTAGCTCCATAACCCACCATAGATGAGCCTATAGGCGCTTCCCATGTTTGGGGTCCCACCTACTGCACATACCCCTTGGGCAGGTGACCCTGGTTCCCCCAAGCCTGTACGGAGCCCACCAGCATCTGCTGAAATCAGCTTTAGAGGGGATGTAAGGGTGGTTGTAAGCTCTACAGGGGATATATGGATTTATGCCTCTCCTAAAGGCCACCAGCGCTGGGTGCTGTCAGACTTCAAGGGCTGAATTCCTCATCTGAGCGCCCACAAATGTGTTCTGCCAAGCTCCCTCCAGCCCCGGCCCCAGCTGAGCGACACCAGTTTGAGGACATGCCACGCCATCCCAGCGTGATGGATAATTTTTTTTTTTAGGGCCCAGACTAAGCTGCCTTTGAAATCTAACAATAGTTTTACCAAAAAGAATAGAATTAGTGTTAATAAGCTACATTTGTGGATTTTTTTTTTTGGTTGGAAAAATAGGAAAGTATTCTCTTTAATATAATCAGACTATATTTTAAATGCTGTAATTACAATAATTAATAATGCTGCTGAGCAGTTATTAGCACTCAGTGCATTGTTAGGATGTCTGCATTAGCTAAGGTTTAATAATGAGGTTCATATAAATCCAAACGAAGAAAATAATGATATGGGGAGTGGTTGTAGTGCTGTGGTCTGATGGCTTCTTGCTTTAATGTAAGTTACAAATAATTCCCTCTGGCTCTCGGCGTTTGTGGATAAGGCCATAAAAAAGGAGGAAAAAAAAAAGGAAAGGAGGAAACCTCAGCTAATAAAAATGCCACCCTTGCTTTACGACTCAGAGAGAAACGTTTGTTGTTTGGCTAATGACAATATTAATAACTTGTGTTGGGATGGTTGATGTCATTTTGGGGCCAGTCTCTTGTCAGTGGTGCCCAGTGATAGGACAAGGGGCAATGGGCCCAGGAGGTTCCACCTCAACGTGAGGAAAAACTTGTTTGGTGTGAGGGTGTCGGAGCCTGGCCCAGGCTGCCCAGAGAGGTTGTGGAGTCTCCTTCTCTGGAG
>JAVSBS010001669.1:42832-53403 GCA_033124195.1 Coracias cyanogaster
GGACACGATCCTGGGCCCCCTGCTCTGGGTGAGCTGCTGGAGCAGGGGGGTTGGATGAGATGATCTCCAGAGGGCCCTTCCAGCCCATATCATGCTGGGATTCTGTGATTCTTTTGTCCTTTGCATCTCACATTTGTATCAAAAGTACGGGGACCGTGGGCCTGTGTTTGGCAGCATGGTAGTCCTTGGTGCAAGGCGCTGGTGGGTCATCATTACCAACACTGACCGGTGGCACAGCAAGGGGACACAGGAGCAGGGCTGGGCAGCAACCCTCAGCTGGAAGTGGCTTCAGGAGGTGTTAGCAGGTCTTGCTGTTGAGACAGGAAAGTGTTGTCCTAACCTGGCTTTGGGGATTATTTTTTTAATGCAACACAAGCTCTTGTCATTCCTCCCAGACGACTCCTCTCTTTAGCTGTTGTTGAGCAGCTGCTGGCCCCAACCACAGGGCTGGGAGAAGCTCCATGAAGGAGCCAGTCCCATGAAAAGTGGGAGAAGAATTGCTGGGGCGACCCAGCCTGAGCCCTCAGCCGAGCTCTTCTGCACTCGCACACACTTCTGCTCTCTCCCTCGTTGCTTTTTTGGTCTCGGTTCACCACATTTGATCACTGTGCGTTAATCATTATTCACTCACTAGCCGAATCAAAAGAGGCTGAGAGCTAAATCCCGCTCACTTTCTATAAAACCTGTTTTCAATCAGGTATCATCACCAGCTATCTGCTCCATCTTCTCGTTCTCATCCCAGATCATGCTGGAGTAGCCTGACAGGCCAGGAGAAGCCTTTCAAAACCCATCTGGACGTGTTCCTGTGCAACCTGCTCTAGGCGATCCTGCTCTGGCAGGGGGGTTGGACTCGATGATCTCCAGAGGTCCCTTCCAACCCCTATGGTTCTATGATTCTGCTGTTTCCAGACAGCAGGACAGTTTTGTATCCCTGTGCCAGGTCGGTTCTAGCGCGGGCTGGACTTTGGGTAGGGAAGGTAAGAGCCAGCGCAGGGTCAGGCTGGGCGGTCGGGCATGGTCCCAGGTAATCACCCACGCGAGAAGGTAAATAAATGGTCAGATTTTGGCTGGGACCTGTCCATTGAAGGTGATAGGAGCTACGCCAGTTTACACTCTCTGAGGGCTTGGCTGCTAGAGACGGCTGGCACTGAAATACCGGTGAAAGGGTTTGGTGTCATAAATGCGGTATAGTTCATTACGGGAATTCCCATAATTCGTTATGGGAAAACCAGTGATGGCTCCAAAAGGATGATGAGTGGTCTGCAGAGGAGACCTGACTCTGGAGGTGTTTCCTCCAGGCACAAACCGATGGGTATGTGCCCACGTGTGGCCGTGGTGGTGGCCAGGATGACTTCCCAGCAAGGAGACGTGCTGCTGGCACCCAAGGGAAGAAGCTGCTGCTTCTGATCATCTCGCAACAGCCTGAGATGTTGGAGCCAGCAGTTTCCTGGACAGAGACAGCTTCTCAGCACAGTTTGAGGTACAGTAGGACCAACACCACGACATGCCTGAGTAGAGAGGGGTTTTGTCACGTCACGGTGTGATGAGGGGACAGAAAAGATCCTCTGGAGACCTGACTGCTTTCCAACCACCATCTCCTTTCTCAGCAAATCCTGCTCCATGTGCTGGGTGTCTAAGAAGCCACTGTGCTGCTGCTGTAGACTTCTGTGTCCTGGTGTATATTGAAGGATGATCTGCTCTCAGTAACACCCAGCAGTGCCAGTGATTTCAGGGTCAGCTCCTTTTCTCCCGAATCCTGCTTTCTATTTTCACATACTCCTTCATGAGCAAGCCCTGGAGATCCTGCAGCCAGCTGCCAGCAGAAATACTCAAAAGACGGTTTCACCACAAAAAGAGATGTAGTTTTTCTACTTTAGCAATGATTGCCTCTGGCTGCCTTTGGTCCAGGCTCAAAACAGAGAAGACAATATTCTCTTTTTCCCATAACGGTTTTCATATTCCCATTTTGAGGCTGCAAGAAATTGGAGGGAAGCATCAGACCAGTGCATGCTGGTCTCACAGACGTGTCCCAGGACCAGCTTTTGAAGCCTGCCTGTTGTTTTATTTTCCTGCCCTCGCTGCGTTGAGCCTCTCCAGCCAATGACTCAGTCCCTATTTCTATTCTCTTCCCACTTCTGTTCCCGCTTCTCTAAAGTTTTGGTCGGTGGCAGCAGCTCTTGCTAATGTCTTGTGGCTGCTCCTCTCGGAGTTATTCTTGGAGATGCCTACGAAATAACAGTGCTGCTCTTTAAGACGCTGCTGCACCACAGCAGAAAATATTTACCAAAGATGTGGTAAAGCAGCTCTTTGCCTGAGTGACTGGCGTCTGCTCTGAAGCGGACCAGACGCCAGTCACTTCAGCAGAGAGCTGCTGCAACAGAACAAATTGCCCAGGGCAGCAGATCTTGGGAAGGGAGAAAAGCCAGCAGCCCAGTCTGTCTGTCTTTGTGTTTTCTAAGGGAGAAAAATTATCTTTTTACAAGCCTGCCCTAGTTGGCTCTGACCAGCTCTTCCCAGAAAATACCATCGTAAATAGAAGAGCAAACTATTGCATAAACGGACAGGTTGCCATTTATATCTGACCTTTCTCAGCTCTGCTTTGATGTCTTCGTCAACCTATGCTTCCCTTCTCACCCAGCCCCACCGTGGTTTTAGCTCCTGCTTCTAGGAGAGCACCACTGGACACAACAAACCTCAATTAAAATCCATTTTGGACACAGACGTATACTCCCTCTCCTCTCTGGCCCCGCTCCAAATAGAATCATCCTTTTTTAAATCCTACCCTCCCAGGGAACTTCCAGTTTGGTGTTTGCAAATTGTGTGGGTAAATATGGATAGGGGTAGATTTTTATTTTTTTTAAAGACTCCAGGCTTGGTATATCCCCCAGTTTGCTGCTGGATTGTTGAGGTGGCACCGGGTTGTTTTTCTTAACCGGTTAGACCCTTTCCAGCTCCAAAATGACAATTCACCAAAGCCAAGCCAAAAAAAAGTACAGGGCAGTTTCAGAACTGGGTGTTATCTGCCTGGAAAAGGCTCCAGCAAGGCAGACTGTCTCCACAGGCTGCTGAATAAATGCTGATAAAAGGGACAAACTCCTGTATGTTTGCTATGGGTGGTGTGGTTTTGAGATGTATCCTCTGGAGGACGCAGGCGGTTGTAATTCCCTTCCTATTGGAACAGAGCATCTGTTTTATGTGATATTTTTTTACTCCTACAGCCAAGCCAGGACAGGAGGGGTTTAATGGTTGGTGCTGCTCTTCTGTCTGCAACGGGGGAAGGAAAGAATGAAGCTGAGGTAGATGCTACAAGTTTCTGTGGGCCTAGAAATCCCCAAACTGCTCTCATGCAGATGGGTGCCTGGATTCGGCATGTCCATCTCTCTTCTGCAGGAGTCTCAGAGGCTGCACCATCCTTGAACTGGCCAAACGTGACTTCTCCTCCCCATCCACTTCCCCGTCTTGCACTGGTACCTCCTTGTCCTAGTTCTGGGAGCCGATCACTGTGCTCACACTGCTGTGGGATCCGTTGGATGGTGGTTGCTCATAGCTGACCACAAGGTAGGATGTCCTCCTGGATAAAGCACTAGATGAAGGCTCAGGAGTCAATGTCTTTGTCCTCCCCACCCACATGCCTCATTTTATTAGGCCATCAGTTCAAAACGACACAGCAAATCACTGTCAATGGCATCAGGAAGGACAGTGAAGGGTTTGATGGCAGGTGGATCATCTCTCGTATCAGCAGCTTCATTCAGAGCACAGAGGAGTAATGATGCCTGCTGTTGACTCCTGCGCCACATTGGTGGTCAGGAGATCCATGTCCTGCAGCTGTCTAGTGAATCTGTACAGCGGAGGTAGGGCACAAGATCCTGTTGCTTTGAGGTGTTGCAGCTTTGCTTTCCAACACCAAGATGTCCTCAGAAACTCAGGTTCGGCGGAGCAGTGGCCTAACGCCCTCCATCTTCTCTACAGCACTCGTGTGGTGCACGCAGCAGTTTAAGAACTTCTGCCCTCATTCATCCTGGCCACCCAGGATCAGAGCAGTTTTGGGGCATGGCAGCTGGGGAACCTCCTCAGAGCACAGTCCTGTCCCCCTGGGCCATTTGGTCTCTCCTAGATGCTGACTCCAGGGGCCAAAGTAGAGCAATCAATCGGCTCTGTTTCACTGAGTATCCAGTCAACAAAACCAACTCGTGGCTACTGGGCACAGGACTGGGAAGCCTGCTGAAACCTGGGAGTGGTGTTCCCTTGGCTGGTACCAACTTCCTGAGCGAGCAGAAGTTCTCAGCGGTTGTTGGTCTGAATCCAGTGCACTTGGCTGGGGGAAAATGGAAAATAAAGGAACGGTTTGGGGCAAGGACTCCCCGGCTGGTGGGTGCACGTGGCTGCTCACAGTGGAGACCTGGGGCAGCTCCTGTGTCCCAGCACAGTCCTCTTCAGGCAGAGAAGATCTCCAGGACTGGAGCTCTGTTCCATGAACTCTGTTCCCTTCTCTAGCATAGACACTCCCCGTTGCCTTGGGCAAATCACTCTCCCCTGGACCAGCAAAGGTAATTAGATCTCTGCATCCCACCAGACTCCATGGGAGCTGGGCAGTGACGTGCCTCTGAGGGTCCTTCCCACTGCAAGACCTCTGCAGGAATATAAGGGCATGTAACAGCAATTTCTTCTCTCCCCAGAGTTTTGTAAGAAAAAATATGGTGAGGTTATATTCATGAAGCTTCCATGGGATCAAGAGGGAGAGCATAAGGAAGTGGTTTGAAAGTTGGGTTGGATTAGGCAGCGGGAACTGGCTGATAAATTAGCTCTCATCCAAGTTGGGAACCTACCTGGCTGGCCAGAGGATGGGGCTTACACAGGAGATGTTCATGTGCATTGCTGGTGCTGCCCACGCTCAGGAGATGTATGGGCTGCCAGAAGAGGAATAAAAATTATTGACATGAAATTTGATGAACCTCAGAAGAAGTTTGGCTTGGGTTCAGTTCAAGTCCAACAGCTTCTCCTTTTTCCCTGGCTGGTTTGCGCCTGCCTGGTCGGACCTGCCGCATGCCTGAGATGCAGCCACGTGCAGGCGGCCAGCAGAAAGCCGGATGGGCTACTGGCAGCACGCCCTCACTGATCACCTTCCGAGGGAAGCCTCAGCATGCTTTGTGGAGCTCCTCATCCTTTTCAAAGCATGGAAAGCTCTGCTTTGTTGAGGTTACACTGGATTTTTTGAAGGTGTCTGTTTGAGGCCGCTTGGAGGGAAATGGTCTTCTCTGCTGGGATTTTCAAGACAAGAGAACGTGCTCCTCCTGCTTCATGTTTCACCATGTGTCCTACGACTGACACAAGAGCCAAGGTGTCCCTTTGGCTTCTTCTCCCATTGGATAAAATGCAGTTTAGCCCAGAGGCAACAGCAGGGGCAGATGGTTTGGAAACTGTAAGAGCTCTGTGTTCATCGCTGTGATATTTGCTGCTGTTTCTTCTCTGTGGCTTGGATCCCGTGGGGAGCTGAGCCCCGCAGCTCTTTCTGCTCGGCATCCTTTGTCCTCACTGGGGCTGGCAGCGAATGACTTCAGGCTGCGAAGCCACCACTGCCCCAGCCCAGCCAGCTTCTCCCTGGGAGCAAGACGCACCTTCTGCAGTACGCCCCAAAATGTCTCATTTCACTTCACCCTGCCTGGAATACAGAATAATGACGCTTCATAGCAAAGATACATTCCTAGTCCTGTGTTTAAAGCGTGTGAATGAACATTCATCTCTCTGGCTGAATGTGAAATGAAACCTGATGGTGGTGGGACTAGACAAGGTCCCTCTGGCCGTGGTCGAGGAGAGGGGCAGCTTGAGAAAGATGGAAATACAGCTTTTATTAAAGGGAAAAAACCACCTTTCCCTGCTGTGGAGGCTGGCATTAGGTTTGGATGAAGGCAGCCCTTCTACCCTACAAAACCAGAGACACCAGTGCTTCCCTTGGAGTGCAGCAGGACTTCACTGGGATGGCTGGAGCTGGTTTTCCTACAGAACGAAATCACCAGCACACGGGATAATCCTGACTTGTGGTTCAATCTGTCTCCATCCTGACCCAGACCAGGGAACTGAAGCTAATACCCCACGTCTCAGATGGGTGCTGTCATCTCCAGCATCGGACACTTGCTCCCTGAATAACTGCTTAATTATTTATACAAATTGCCCCAGCTCCACCCAGAAGAGATTTAAAGAAATGGGGCTGCAATCACCCGTAGAGTCAGGTCTTCTTCTGGGATGTGTCCGTGTCCCTGCACCAAGTGAAGGACCTCCTCTGGGGTGAGGACTACCACGGATGGGTGCCATCACCCATCCACAAAGATCTGTTGGGAGAACATTTCACCTCCGTGGGTTTGACTAGAAATTTGGGCTCAAGCCCAAGCAACCCTTTCAAGCAGCACTTTGTGGAAACTGGTAGTTTGCTACCAAATTAAAAAAAAAAAAAACCAAAAAACGCTTTGGTTTTGCCAAACTGACATTTTCTGACCCAAGAAAACATGCTGTCAAAAAACTTCCCAGCCCCTCTGCTGGGAATGTGCTCTTTGCCATCAGTCCCCAAGGCTGGAGCACTGGGGTGTTGAAATGTTACTACAGCCCTGGAAACTGTGAGTCAGCTTGTCCCCACCCACAGCAGATACTCGTGGGAAGGGCCTTGAAAAGCCTGGAAACTCAGCAGCTCTTGCCTTGTGGAGTTTCCATTAACCCATTAACATTAATTTCAGGTCTGGTGAAATGCAGTATTTGCCAAATTTCTATCAGATTTTGTCCCTTTTTTGCCCCGTCCCCTTCCTGATTCTGATAAATTCTGGAGGATATTTAATTTCAACGCATCTCTAAGCAATTTGGCTGCTGTGGCCACGGTTCACCCCCCGAGCCCGGTGGGACGGGCTGGACCTGGGCAGCAAATGCAGCACCCGCCGCCGTGCCATGGGATCTGATGGGGATCTGGATGGGATCCGTGGATGGAGAAGCTTCCATCCCACTTGGAGGAAAGGTGCCAGCACAAACTTTGCTGGTGCAAAACCCTCCCAGCTGTATCTCTGTGCTGGGCTATCAATGCATTGACTTGGGCATCTCCTGGCAGGGAGGAAGGTGGTGCAGCCATGTCCCAGCTTCATAGAATGTATTGGGTTGGAAGGGACCACTGGTCCAGCTCCCCTACAATCAGCAGGGACATCTCTAACTAGGTGAGGTTGCTCAGAGACCCATCAAGCCTGACCTTGAATGTCTCAGGGATGGGGCCCTCCACCACCTCTCTGGGCAACCTGCTCCAGTGATCCACCACCCTCATATTAAAGAACTGTTTCACCAGGAGAAGATGTGCAGCTGCTCTGCTCCCTGTGGGGATGCAGGGAAAAGCCACGTGGATGCCACCCACGGCATCACACACATCAGGGCTGGGGGTCAGGGTGCGATGCTGCCGCGCGGATGCAGGCTCCGTGTCCAAGCCCTGCTGTGGTGGGACGTGCAAACCCACCTTTCAGGGTCGAGGTTGGTGGGATGCGAGTTGTGCTTCCCACGGGCGAATCCACCCCATGAGACGCCGAGGTCGGGGAGCACGGAGACCAGTGGCTATGGAATTCTTCATAAGGAAAAATCCTTCAAAACCTTTTTTTTTAAAGAAAATTTTTAAACTTTGGACTTATCAAAACGCCTTGCTCGGATTTTAGCACTTTTGAAGACGGTCCAAAGTCCTATCACAGCGTGTTACTGCTCAGAGTGTAACATTTGCAAGGGTGAAATGAAAAGTCGGCTTGAACTGGAAAATCACAGCAATGTCATTAAAACAAAGGAAACGGGGCATTCTGATGTTGTCAAAACTTCTTCTTTTTTTTTTTTTTTTTCCCTCTGGTTCCTTTCAAAATCAGCTTCCAGCAAAACCAGCCTGATTTTATGAGGCATTTTTTGTTTTGGCAGAGCCTTTCTCACTGGCGTAGCAGCTTTGTCGTGGTTCCTCTGGCCGGGCTCATGTGCCCTATTCCTGGGCGGTGGAACCGGGGAGCAGCGTGTCCTCCAGCCTTCCCTGCTCCTCAGCAGCAAGGCAACAGGGTCCTCATCTCAACCTTATTTTCAAGGCTTGAAAATAACCTACAAATTGAGATGATAGCACAGCATTTAAATGGCAATTAGTCATTTTGTGTTTTAACCTCCGCATCCTTCTCTTGGACCAGAAACGTGTAAAATCCTAGAGATAAAATAAAGCAGAAAACGACAAGATTCTTTTTCGGTACTAAAAATCTGGAGCGCAGCGTCCATGCCTGCAGGTCTGGGCTCTGCTGATGCCTCCGACCATGCTGGCGTGGCCGCGCTGGCCCCTCTTCCCTCCACCCAAGCTGCTCTTGGGCTTTGGGATGAGGTTGGTGCCGGTGCCCTCCCGGCCACCCACCGTCCGTCCTCCTGGGCCCAAGAGGATTTGGCTTTATATAGTACCTGGGAGATGGATGTCAGATAAGCCTGGCAGGCTTTCCAAAGCTTCTCTCCAGCTTTTGTGCCAAGACCTATAGGATGAGTTCCAGAGCATCTCTCAGGAATGTTTGTTATTACGACAGGGGGGAGGGAGAAAGAGAGGGGAGGAAAAAAAAAAAAGGCAGTGAAAGAGCACATTGCTGTGAATGGCTAGAAATCCTTTAATAACCGACATTACTATAAATTATACGTGCATTATGACAAGTACAATCGAGCGCTGTGTTTTTCTTGCCCACGTTAAGAGCGCGGAACAATGTCCTCTTGTTGCAAGGGCTGAGACGGATGGCACTGCGGGTGGAAGCGGGACTTGGCCATGGCGTACCTGTGCCCGCAGAGATGGGCCCATGAAAGCTCCATTGTTCCTCGTGCCATGTTGCAGACACCACGATTACAGAGCGTTGGACAAGCCGCCATGCGTCGCTGGCTGAAATCATAACCTATTCTTAGTCTAAGCAGCGCTGTATTTAAGATTTATATATATTTCAATGTTGGTAATTGCAGATTGGTGACGTGATAATGGGGGTGACGGTTGGTAAATATGATATTGGAAAGAGAAGCGTCGGCTGCATTTAGGGAGGTGAATTTTGGGGTCACGCAGGGCAGGTCGCTCGATGTGGATTTAGGTTGGAACCTCTTTGGAGCAGCTTGAGGATGGGCAGGGGTCCTGCCCCGGTCCGAGATCCAGGAAATCCCGATTTCTGCTTCCACCTCTCAATCTGAATCTTTTTTTGCAGCCCTTTGTCTTTATTCCCTAACTTGGGGGAAAAAAAAAAAAAAGGCAAAGAGCATTTTCCTACCACCGTGGGATGTTGGCTGACTTTTGTAAATAGCTCCAAACCATGATAAAGGTGTAAAACGTCTCTGCTCCGCTCTGCGAGCGCCGGGTTTTAGCAGGGCCATCATGGGACGTTATTTCCACGCGAAATGAGTCAGTTCCCAAATAACATCATCTGTTTATACTCCCCAGTTTGGTTTCTACGAAGGGCGGGAGGAGGACAGAGCTGCACGGGACCATCCCAACAGCAGAGGCAGCAGGTCCCTTGTAGGATTTATATGAATTTTTTTAAATTTTTTTTTTTTTACATTGCATTTTTAACAAGGCGAACCCACCCAAAAAAAAAATGCAGGGGAATAGGAGCTTTACTCCTGCTCTTACAGGTCCGTAGGAGCAGAGGTAAAGCCAATTTATATATTCTGGTTGTGTTGGCGCAAACCTCAGTGGCGCACAGGTCTTGATTTTCAATGGAGCGCTTTGGCATCCCTGCCCAAAAAAAAAAGTTGTACTTAAGCAAGTTAAATTACGTTTTTAGGTGTATTTAGCGCGGGTCTGGGGCAATGCGGACGTAAACCTCCAGTTGTGGCAAGAGCTGCCCCAAGATGCCAACAGAAAAGCTACAGAGCCTCAGGTTGCCTGCAGTTTGTTGGTTGAAATACTTGGATTGTTTTGGTTTGGGGGTTTTGCTTGGGGTTTTTTGTGGTTTTTGGTTTTTTTTTTCCCAACTGCTGGCAAATAAAGCACCAATCTTTATTTTTGCATGTTAGCAAAGTTGCCCACTCGGTTCTGGGGCTCATCCTCCAAAGCTCCTTTACTGATCGGCACGTTCCCACTTCGTACAAACCCGTCGGCTTAAAATGTCGCTATTTCAGGTGGTTTTATTTATTTTTTAATTCTTTTTTCTGGGGGTAGGGGGAGTGAGGGCTGCTCCCACACACAGCCCCCCACCTTCACCCTCTCTCCACCTCCATTCCCACCGGGTTGCGTGGGGCGGGACGAAGCGACGCTCCCACGGGGCCACCCCCACGACCCCCCCCAAATCCCGCCCTCCTCCCCCGCGCCGGCGGGCACTAGGACCCCGGGGCGGCGGCGCCCGCGGAATGTCTTTCATTCACGGGCACGCCGCGCGGGGAGGGGTGGGAGGGTGGGCGGTGCCGGCGCGGGCGCCTCAGCCAATCGGCGGCGGCGTAGCCGAGCGTCACGCGGCGGCGGGCCAATGGCAGCGCGCCGGGGCCTGAACTTTTGCCACGGCGGACAAGTTGATCCATGGCGGGGGCGTGTCCCGCCGCGGCGGCTCCGGCCGCGGTTCGTGGGGGGGGGGGGGGGG
>JAVSBS010001672.1:0-13490 GCA_033124195.1 Coracias cyanogaster
TGGCACCATTGCAGGTGAGGTTGGCCGGGGCTCTGAGCAACCTGCTCTGGTTGCAGATGTCCCTGTTCCCTGCAGGGGGTTGGACTCGATGAGCTTTGAAGGTCCTTTCCCACCCAAACCAGTCTGTGACTCTCTGATTTTGTACAGGCACCAAGTCCGTGCTGTTCAGCCGGCTGCTGGCGGGACAGGGGGTTGGGATGGGGAGGGAAGGGTTGAGGAGGAAAGCGCAGGAGCCCTTGCTCCAGGACGGTGGTGCGGGGCTGTCAGAAGCGAGCAGCCGGCACCACAGACAATTGCGAGCTGCGGGGAGAGCACACGCTTCTCTCGTGGCTCCCTTTGATGCCTGGATCAGATCCTCTCTTGGACCAACAAACTCTAACACCTCTTCTGAAATCAGCTCCAACTGGTGATGAGCTACATCTGGCCTGTGAAATGAAAATAGCAAAACCTTTGATTGAGTCCAAGTTAAGTGGATCTTCATCATCTGCTCAGTCAACTTTTGCCAAGATGAATGATACTATGACAGTATTCTAATAATTTCTGAGGTGGATTCCTTCCTTTTTTCACCCATCTGAAAAGAACAAACCGCAAACACTGGGAAAATTTACTGCTCTGCGAGGGAGGAATTTTGCTCTTCATTTCGAGTACAACCATGGCAATTCACCGGGTGAAATGGAGCGCTACGTGGAAGCCTGATTCAACAGCAAAACACAGACCTTGGTGTGAAAAGGGGGATCAGACTGTTTTAACACGCCGCAATGCCTGCTTTTACATCATTTGTGTGTCAGTGTTTTTCCTGTAAGCAGTTGTTATATCTGACAGGGCTTGGATATTTTCAAGGAGCTTTATCTGTGGACAGACGAGCCTGACAGAAAGAACAGTCTCCCTTTGCCGCCTCTACCACAAGGCGAATAAAAACATCTCTTTACTAATGCCTTCGCAACGGAGGCTGTCAAACAAACAGGAGCTTTGGCACTTAGAGGGCAGCTG
Organism: Coracias cyanogaster; assembly: GCA_033124195.1. Classification (NCBI taxonomy): domain Eukaryota; kingdom Metazoa; phylum Chordata; class Aves; order Coraciiformes; family Coraciidae; genus Coracias; species Coracias cyanogaster. The sequence goes on from JAVSBS010001672.1 coordinate 991, forward strand.
TACAACGATCCTTTGTGCTATTCTGCAAATTTACTGGAAAGCGTTGGATTTCTGTACTTACCTTGCCGCGCAGACTCTCCAAGTGCTGAAGATAAATATTAAACAACTCCGATGTAATTTTCCACGTATCAGTCTTTCAGTATGAGAAGTTATTCTGCAGCCATGCAAAGCAGACACCTGAGGCTTGCTTGCCCTGGAGCCATGGTAAGACCACGTCGGCTCCCCACTTTACTGGAGATGAAGAGTATTCCCGTCCTGCAAACCAGCAGCCGGGCTGGCATCTCTCTTTCTCCCTCTCCCTCGCAGTCTGATCTCTGCTCTGGCTGATTAAGCACTAGCAGCTCTGTCCTGACATAGGAGAGTGGAATAATGCCACAGTCACAAATTTCAGTAACAGGGTGTTCCTCTTCCCTGCATCAAACTGAATCATGCTAAGCTTTGTTTTCCTTCAGCTCATATGTAGATCAGAGGAGATGTCTCATAGTCTGAGTATCACCTTTGGCACCATCTTTCCCCATTATCACCAGCTTTAATTCTTCTCTCTTCCTCTCTCTTTCTTCTTCTGTCTTCCCTTTTCTTTCCACCTTCTCTTCATGTTCACTCTTTCCTCATCTCTCACATGATGACCTTCACCTTCTCCAGACCTTCTGGCCATAGAACATAGTCTTTTCCTGAGTCTGGCCTTCAAGAAATCTGAAACAATGGTGTAGATAGATGGTTAAATAGAATCATGGAATCATAGAATTGTTCTGGGTGGAAGAGACCTTTCAGATCATGGAGTCCACCCGTTCCCCCAGCACCGCCAGGGCACCACTAACCCATGTCCCTCAGCAGCACATCTCCAGGGCTTGGAAACCCCTCCAGGGATGGGGACTCCACCACTGCCCTGGGCAGCCTGTTCCCTGGGTAGATAACAATGGATACTTGTGCATTACATTTCATTACAGAGAGGGAAAATACAGAGTATTTTGCCACTGGGATAATTCAGAGCCAGATTTTAGAGGGAAGGACTAGTGATCAGTCTCAGTTTAATAGCTAGTGGGAGATAGTTCACACTACCAAATGATTTGGTGCTTCAGCACAAATGACAAACTGTGTTCAGAGAGGTCCAAGACTCTGTCAGCATGGCTGGAGACTAAATCACCTTTCCTCTTTAGAGTGGATTGAGTTGTCCTTCCAAATCGGGGTTAAGGTCATTGGCAGGGCAGGCTGGGAATGAGAGCATCTGTCTGAAATATACCTGGGCTGGGGATGTATTCAGAAATTCAATTTCTGACGCTGCCAGTCCCTTGACCTTCACTAGCACACATGCTTCCCAAAACATATGAAAAGGGAAAAAATAAATAAAAGAAAGCCTGGATATTTTTATCTGACTTCAGCTTCAAACTCCTCCGAATGGACCAGCAAGAGCTGCTGGATCGCATACATTACAGAGCCAAAAATAAGCGTGTGCCATGGAGGAAAAAAAAAGAAAAAAAGCGTTTTATCTTAATTCTAGCATAGACGTTCTGTTTCCTTTCTTCACATGCATTTTCTGCTCTGCCTGCAAATTATGTGAGGTCCCCTCATGCTCTGTTGATGACAGCGAGACATTTTATAAGTCCTTGAGCAATCCTGCCTCGGAGTAGATGTGCTGAAATCTCCCCACCAAAAAGGCAAGCGCAGGAGCCCTAAATGCCCGTTTGAGCGTTTTTCCCCATAAACTGACGTTGGGAGGGAGGCTTTGCATATGCTGCTGGAACACGGGCTTCTGCGTGCCTGGGGAGCCGGTGTCCCTCGCAGGCGAGCGGGGCTGGGGGGTCCCGGGGGGCCGCGGGGCTCCGGAGGGTCGTGCTCGCGGGGTTTACCTGCTCCGGTTCCGCGCGGCGACGGCCAGAGCCATATGTGGAGCTGCAGGAAAACAGATGCTGTTTTTCCATTTGTGAAATCAAGTTGTTGGAAAGTAGTCAGCTTGCCGATGTACGAGAGAGAGCTCATCCCCATCAACCTGCAGAGACAGCGGGAGCTTGGGCTTGGGTCGTGGGTTTTTTCTTTGAGAAATATTTGACAACATTTCTGTATTGTTGGTGGCTGGAGTGGCGTAGGAAATAATGGTATGGAAATAAGCAGCTGATAAATGGCTTTGATAAGAGGCAATTTTTTGGTTTTCATAAACAAAGGGGGTGTGCGACCTGGATTTTGACTGCCAGATCTGCTTCCAGGCATACATCTCTACATGTACAGCAGGTTTACTGTAACATCTTGATTTATTATATAACAGACATAATCACCCCGGTTAGATTTCTTCTTACCCTCAAAAGAATTAACAACATTATTCCCTTAGAATAAAGTGAAGACAGTGTCCTGTTGTCAGATAAACATCAGATGTGTTTGTGTTAAACCTACAATAAATAGCTTTTAGTTGCTTATTACCAAATTAAAATGTGGGCTGCAACAGCAAAATGCCTAATTCTTTAAAATAAAATCAGTTTATAATCCAAAGTGGTTTTCTAGATCGCTATGACATAGTGAAACGCCACTTGATGTAATTTGTTGTCCTTTAAATATACAGTTTATTATATCAGAGACACAAAGATTTAAAGTATTGACGGGCTCCAGTGGCTCCGCACTGATAAAAGGCATCTTTTCTATTACCTTGATTAACAGGAGAGTTTAAGATACTAGAAACAAATCAAGAAGGCTCACTGGAAAAGAGCAAACAAAGGCTAGTGTTATTTTCCCAGGATGATGCTGTGTCAGAGTTTTGCACCTCTATTTTCCACTATTTCAGATCTATCCTACCTTTAGCATCAAATCTACCTCTTCCCAGCAATATCCCTCATTCCATTGACTGTATAAAGAATTTAGGATATTGGTTGCTCTGCAAGTGGTTGAGGGGTGAGTACCACAGGCCTTGGAAACCTTTTTCCACAGAAGATTAGTTATTTTTTCTCTGAATATACTCTTCTCTCAGAGTCCATCTCTTTTTCAGCAGTCACGGTTTTTGTAGCCAATTACACAACGCTTGTAAATGAAATTCCGTCCATCCCAAAAATCAGTGAAAAAACTGAAAGCCATCCCATGCAGGAGTCAGTGCCCGTGTGTCAGACGGGGCTGTGCAGGAGGGGCAGGAGCACAAACCTCCCCGGCAGAGCTCAGGCTGCGAGCAGTCAGCGCCAAGTGACTCCCCGTGATTAATTCTGACTTACAGAAATGTTCTTGACCTTGACCGCAACTCTTAGATTTTGTTTCTTATTGTTGTGTGTGCGTGGGGCTGGGGTTTTGTTGTTGGTGGTGCTTTTCTGTTTTAACTTTACATCATGGTGGGGTGGTTTGTTTGGTTTCTTTTTTTTATCTAATAAGGAATAAAGGAGAAACAGTTTGAATCATGTGTCCTGTTGTGGGGACCAAGTTAATTAAAATCCTGATGTATATATACAGCTGATACTCCTCACCCTAATGAAGAACATTAATTCTAGAACATGTGTGGCTGTAGTCACATTGCTACAAATTACTGGACTCTTTCCTTTATCTGTTTCCAAGAAAGTCTCCCCCGGTTAGTTAGGAAAAAAGAAAAATATGACGCCTTAGTTCTAAGCAGCATAAATTACATGCATCAATCAGAGGAAGCTTAAATTAAAATACACATTTGGCAAACAAATATGAATATGTTGATCTCATCTGTGAATCAAAATGATTTAATGCCAGTACTGACCCCCCACTGATCAACATGAAGGTCACTGCAAACTGCTTGGTTCTCATTGAGAAATGTTGTCGTGCCTGTTAAAGATGCAGTTTTATACAGTCCCTAATGCTCCATCTAATCGGTAATTCCAGTGCAGCAGAACTGATTTATTTTAGAAAGAAAATACAGAATTCATTTTTTTTATTTATGTAATCCAAAACAGATAGCTAAATTAAAATGTTAAAAAAATACATGTGGTTTATGGGCCTGGGCCGAGGGGTTTCCAATGTGTTTATGATGTTTTCCAATCTAGAGGAATACTATTTGTTAAATAGAACGCTACACCTTTCAGATACTGACTGACCGTAAATCACTCTTCCCTTATCATCTTGTTCATGCTTTCTGGCTGTAGGAATAACTACTTGTTTAACTCAATTATGAGGTGAAACGTTGCTGTGAATGGATAACCCAAGGCCAGTTGGGTTGTCATTGCTCTCAAAGGTCTTGAGCAAACAGATGAGTAGGACAGTGATCTGACTGAAACTTGAACCAGCCTTTGCCTGCATTAAAGCGTCTTTGAAGCTGGGCTGGAGGACATCAGCACGGCCCCAAGGTAGACGGCACTGGGGAAGGAGAAGGACCACGCCATGGTGCAATGGTCCATGGGCTGAGCAGCTCACGGGGGCAAAGTCCCCAGTGAGACCTGAGGTCGGCCCAGGAGATATTTCTTCCCGCATCAGACTCAGTGGGTGTAATCCAGGAGGTTTAGGTATATTCACGCATGTGTGGAAATGGGGTTTTCTCATAGGTATGAATGTTTTTGCATTGTTGTTTTGAGGAATTGCACCTCCTAAGGAAACTTTTCACACCTCTGTAACTGGGGACTACAGCAGCTTCTCAGTCCTGCTAAAAACCAGAGTCCTTTGTGGTTACAGTGTGAAATTATAACTTTCAATATCCAACACAAAACATTTTTCTGTCTTAGATAAGCCTTGCCAGTCTCTCTGCTTAAGCATGTTTTCCATCTGAGGATTTTTTTTCCTGTTTATTTCCCTCTCCATGTGAAGCGGACACATTTTCCATGGCTATTCAATAATCAGGTCTTACCTTCTAAAGCTCCCAATAGCCCACCTGCAGTGTGAAAATCTTTTAGAGGATACTCCAATTTAAACTATCGGCGGGGAAAAAGCAAGAAGAGACAGCCTAAAAATGCATTTTGACAGGAACAGATCAGATGCTCACTAAAGGGAAAAATCCTTTTGAAATTATTGGAATACCTTGAACCAAGCTTGGTTTGTGAATCTTTGGCCTTTGGATTAGAAGAAACAAGGATGCGCTCATCTTTTTGCTTAATAAAATAAAGCTATCAAAAGCTCAAGTTACTTTAACATTATGAGAACTGCAGTTTATCTATCACACATCTTTGATTATTTTCCCTACCTTACGTAGTTCCCCTCCTTGCTCCAGCAGTCAGAGATCCCTGAGCAGCCACAGGCAGCTTCTATTATCAATTCTGAGCAATTGGAAGTAGAAATATTTTGCATCTTTCTATACAGAGACAAATTTTGTCTTTGATCAGCCCTGCACACCTGTACATAAGGGTTGAGCTGGATGTTCTCTGTTGAAGTGAGGCATCTCTCAGTTCGAGGGACTTCCTGACCTCAGGTTTGATTAAAAGCATGTATCTTAAAGGTATATGATGCTCCTTCCAGTTCCATGTCTTCAAAGCTCCCCGTTACCAAACTGTCAGAAAAATTTGGGCTAAAAGTCATGTTTTGTCATCTGTGTGGAGTCTCTTTGGTTCAAACTAATCCTACCTCTGATCCTGAGGAGCCAGCAGGTCTCACTGTTCACCAGCATTCGTGATTGACTGACATCAAATGAAGTGTGAAGGCACAAACAGAACTGTAAGAGGAAAAAGGCTTCGGAGAATGGTGTGAACACGGCCATCTTCTCTGCTGCAGCACCTGTGGAGCCAAGCAGAAAAGCAGAGCTGAGGAACTTAAACCAATTTTTTTTCTAGGAAAACTTAATTCCCTCCTCTGAAGAAGACAGCTGACCAGAGCGCGTTCCTGATAGGATGATGCTGGAGGACAAACTAACGGTCCTTCTACCAATCTGTGAAGATTAAGGTGAAGATGCTGGGAGCCAGAGACATCACTGAAATGTATGAGTGAAAAGAGAAAAGACAATGGCAAGTTAGCTGCAGATGGGGAGTGATGTTGCTAGTGATTTTACTTCCTGAAATTCCATATCATTGTAAAGTCAAATATCTGCTACAGGATGAAAAATGAAATGAGCCTTGCCCGCATTATCATTTCAGTTTCTCTCAAAAGGTCCTGGTTTAGGGGCTATTTTCTTTTTAGTCAACTTTCAGACTTCTCTTTGGAAGCAATTTTCCTTACTTTATCTGCAAGAGGAGGAAGAAAGGCAGATTTTATCTGCTCTGACCTACTGGTCACCTCTTGCTGAACACATGCATCAAAACATACTAAGACCTTTTTACTCCGTAAGTTCACTTTTGGATGAGTTTCGAACTGTCTTCTCTCTGCTGTCACTCATCGATTTAGTCAAGACTGAATAATTCCTCACAAAATAAACATTATCACTTGCAACAGTGATGGATATTTATTTATCAGTAAAGAGGAGCACTGCTCTTTTAGTATATGCAGATTAGCTCCTAACTGATAAACAATTTCCCAGCTCTGCAGCTAGAACTGGTTGATCAGAAATAGATATATGTGTTTGAGCGAGTTGACCTTCATTTATTGGTCAAGGGTACTTGGCAAGATCTTAAGTAATAACGTTCTTGGCTTCGCACATCACTTTCATATTGATTGTGTGGAATTGTTTCCGAGTCCAATACGTGTCTGCTGGTGAAATCTGGGAACATATGAGTCTAGTCAGTCACACCCAAAATATTGTGGAGACTAGAAGCAACAGATGTACCTCCTTGAATTTCTCCCACTGGTATGAGGAGCATTTGGGAACGCGGCGCCTCTTTGGATAGGCTTGCTCAGTATCTAGCTAGCGTGTGGCATCCCCTGTTACAATCTGGGAATTGCCGAAACCGTTGGGCAACATCAGCTGGTTCAGTGACAACACAAACCAAAACAAGTCCCCCAGTTAAAGTTTCATTCCTGAGCCTTTTCAGATGTCTCTGTTAAATCTAGGAAGGCAAAATGAACTCGTGTTCCCCGCAGCACTAAAAAGCAGGAAATAGGGACCACCCTTCTCTTGGCTGCGATGCATCCTGATAAGAAGGGTTAGCCGTCTTCTGCCACCGCGTTCCTCCAGACCGTTCTCCGTGTACTGCTGGGAACAACCAAGCCTTCAGCAACCTGCCTGGCACCCACTCCGTGCTGGAAGAGGAGGAATTGCTCACTGCAGAGTTAACTTCTTACCCCTTCCTGTCTTTTAGCAGAAGAACCTCACCTTCCTTCTTCGAAATAGATAGAAAATACTGTTTATTTGCTCCAATCCCTCACTGCATACAAATCAGGGTAAATAGCTCTGCAGTGCCTCTACAGCTAAGAACTATATCTCTGTGTTTTGATCAGTTTTAACAGCGATGGTCTATAGACCTCAATTTCCTCTGCTGCAGTGCTAAAACTTAAGAAAATAACCCCCAAGGCTTAGTAAGCATCCTTTAATCAAATAAAATTGTCAGTATGAATCTACTCGTGCTGGCATAACCTTATAAAAAATGTTTGATAGTAGCTTTTTGCACTGTGAAATCGAAGGCTGCAGTACACTCCAGTTCGGTGGGATGAATTCAGCACATCAGTGATGCTTTGTGCTTAGCTCTTCTTTTTTTATACCCCTTCTCTTCCTTTCTGTCTGTTTTACAGTGTTTTCTCATCCTTCTCTGTGTAACCCTCACCGTTTTAATTATCTGTCTGTTTTATAAAATCATGTCTAATTAGAAGATTTTAAATTCCTCATTACAGCATATTCTCATGCAGAACTTAAAATGGGACTGATTATGAACTGTTCTAATAAGCACCAGATTTGTGCTCTTTAAAAGATTGAAATTGTTGTTTATATCTGTATGCACATTAGTTTACCTCAAGATGTGTTAGATTACATTAATTATCTTTGCATCTGCAGCAGAGAACATTAACGGGGGGATGCAAACCTCTGAATTTTTGAAAAGTGCTTTTTTTGTTGTTTTCCCTTGACTGTGTATCTGCTGTCCAGGGAATTTTAAGAGGGATGGGCAGAGCCTGCTGCTGGAACCTGCACCTATTTTTCATTTTGCTGCAGACCAATTGTAAGTGTTACCTTGTCTCAGGGAGCTGTGAGACATCACACTGTCAACCCAGGCAACCTACCTGGACAAGCTGGAATAAAGGGATACATCCTGAAAGCATTAGTTGATATTTTGAGGCAAGAAGGTTGACAAAGTCAACCAGTACTAGTCAAAGTACCAGTCAAAATAACGATAGATACTGTTGCAAACAAATATTTATGGGCTGATAGTGCTGGATACAACAATTAGATACTGCATGTAAATCTTTGTCTGTAAATGATCTAGTCCCTTCCGTTTGGAGATAAAGTTTTAGGGCTCACAACTGCCAGGCAAAACATTTGTAGGGATTTATACAGGAAGAGTCAAGATGATCTGGATGCTCTTAGAGGCATCAAACTTCCTTGCAAAGGGGCTGGGGGTCTCTTCCACGTATGTTTAGTTCCATTCATAGACATTTAGGTCCATGTTGATACGTGCTTTCATATTTGGGTCATGACTAAGAGCCACTTCATGGCCACGATGTATTTTGGGAGAAATCAAGTGAGAAAAGCTTATCGGGCTTACAACAGCGGTTTGAAAAATTTCTGAGCCCCTAAAGCAGAGGGGAGAGTTGTGTGTCACTGGTGGTCCCACCCCTGACCTGCTGGCAAGTGGCTGCAGATACAGCAAGCAGCTTCTCCAGGGAGGGACGTCTCTGCTATCCAACCCGGAACTGCCAGTCAAGCCTCAGCAGCAGAGGTGGTTCAGGCAGAAGTCTCTTGTTTGAGCCTCTAAAGAGCCGGGGAAGCACTTCCCATGGGATGCTTTTAGAAATGAGATCTTATATTTAGGCTATAAAATGATGCAGAGCTTGTCTGTGTGGAACCCAGGAACAAGTACTTTAATTTGACTATAAGCTATACCTGTCCCTCCCGAAAAATCCCGTGAAAAATTCCAATTTTGCAGCTAGCGGTGCTTTCATTTCCCTTCAATCCCGGTCTGTCTCTGCAGCAGGCACAGTTATTGCAGCAGTGTCCCCATGTGGACTTCTACCAAAACAAGTGCGACCAACTGAATTTTGGCTCCGGGTTCGATGCAGGCAAATCCTTACTAAGCAAAATGCAAATAAATAGTTCTAATGGTTTTTAACTAAAATTATGTAAGTAGGAATGGAGAGAAAATAACTGGCAGCTGGTATTCTGGAATTAACCTTCTGGTGCCTCTGCTCAGTCCCTGCCTGCTCGGCTCAGGCATTTCCACGGCAAAATTTTTACATCACAAATCATAGCAGTAGAGATCACCCCACTGAAATCACCGGGATAAGGTGCAAAGTAACTCTCTGCTCAGAGGATCCGAGAGTATAGCAATCTAAAACCCTAATTAGCACTGCAAAAATGGTTTCATTCATTTTACCGTATTTGCCCCTTTGTGAAGCCTCTGCATTAAGACCATAATTCCACGGCGTTTATTTGTTATTCAGAGTGGTCTGATGAATAATTCTCTCATAATTTGTCTCACCTTATTGTGAATATTCAGGATTTGAAACATGATCCGCGATTGCTCTCCTAAATCAAACGGCATGTTACTGTTCCTTCCATCTTAGAATCCAGTGAATGACTGAAGGGAGAAAAAAAAAAAAGAAAAAATAATTAAACTGGAATATTCAGAATTTTCATTAAATTAACTGTTATCGTGGGCACTCCTGCTATGACAAAAGCAAGCTTCTTTATGAGAAGTAAACATAAATGGCAGGGATATTGCTAAAACATATTTGTTCAGCTATTTGTGCAGCCTGGAATTATACTTTTTGTTTATTAGATGTGCTTCAGCGTATCATTTGCTATAATAATCGTGACGATAAAAACCCAGCACCTGTCACAGGCCTAAAATATAGACTGCTCCCATACACTTCTTGTAGCAAACATATCAATAAGTGTATTCAGGTGGAGTGACAGAGCAAACAGTGCTTAAGAGATTAGGAATCAGCTTAGACCTCACTCTTTGCCACAAAGGCCCTGCCCCAGTACAGGATTTGCCTGCCCAGTTCCAAAAGCCTGGAAGCCAGAATTCCAGTTTCAACTGCCTAAAATTTGCCCGCCCTAATCCCACTTGAAAAAGCCCCAAAGTTTGGAAAGGAGAGTGCTACAACTGTCCATGGTTACCTCCTTTGGCAGGGTCCAGCGAGAGCAGCACCCTGGAGTTATGATGCTCCATCTGGGCTGGTTGTCACCATGGTGGCTCCTTACTGAGCCTCAATGAGCTTCCACCTCATTTCAGACACTGGTTATAAACGTCAGTCATAGACCTCTCAAGTTCAAGGCCAGATTGGACAGTGCTTTGAGCAACCTGGTCTAGCGGGAGGTGTCCCTGCCCATGGCAGGGAGGTTGGAACGAGATGATCTTTGAGGTTCCTTCCGACCCAAACCATTCTGTGATTCTGTGAAGTTGCAAGGGACCCATAAGGATCGTTGAGTCCAACTCCCCGCTCCTCGCAGGATTATCTACAACTAAACCATTTGACTGAGAGCTTTGTCCAGACACAGGATGCAGGAGAGAAGCATCTTGAGCATGTACCAGACTTGGTACATCTGGGGGTGTTCTGGCTTTGGTATGAAGGCGTTTGCCACTTGTGTTTGTCACAGCCTTGCACCTTCTTCTCCTGCTTGCTTTTAGAAGAGCAAAAGGAAAATCAGAGCAGAAACTCTGCTTGTAATTGCCACCAGGATTTCCAAGTTAGAAGCTGAAATTTAGGGTCTTAAATACATCCGGGGGTGTTTGGAGGAGATCCTGGGTGTCAGGACTTCCCATGGAAGCCCACAGGACTCGAGAGCTGCGCAACCTGCTGCAGACTGGATGTGGCCCAGGACCGCTTGCACACAAAGCTTCACCTGCTTTCAGAGAGCATTAAGGAAAAGAGCCTCCTCACAGCTTAGATGTGATTTACAGTCAAAATGATGCGAGGCACAGAAAAGGTATGACCAGGTAGCAAGTCCCCGCAGCAAGCCAGCAACTCTGGGACTGCTGAGGACACCGAGACTGAAGAAACATCTCTGACAGCCTTTAAAACGTGTTACAGGATGGTGCTTGTGACCCTGCCTTTGCCGCAGGCTATGCTATCGCTGCTAGAATTTCAGATCTCATTCAGCGAGGGCTGAGCGGTGCCTGGGCAAAGAGAAGAAGTAAATCAGTTTGGACATTCCGCATTTTCCATTTGGGGAAAAGTTAACTTTCTTCAACTTTTGTTCCCCTTGGTTTATTTCATTCCTTTTCCTTTCTAATATTGGAAAGCTTGATTTTTTTTCTCACTTTAAAAGGCATGTGATTTCTGGTATCTCAGGTTACAGGATCCCAATGCCTTAAAATGACTTCATCTGTAAAGGCTGGAGACCACCTCTTCTTCATCAAGGCCTGGTAACACTCAGACATCTCAAATTTCCACTCAAAAATATAGGTGACATCCACATTTTCTGAGCATATTAAGACCAGGCCCCTGACTTTGAAGTTGAAGGTCAAAGCTTTTGTGTTACAAAGTGGTGGCACAACCAGCAGGATGCAACATGGAGTATCTTGCACCACATTCTCATTTAGTCCTGTTCTTTTCATCCATACCTTTGATTTTTGTTACGCCACGAGTGGAGAGGGGGTGGGAGGCTGGAGGGGCTGGTTTTTTCCCTTTAACAATAATATCCTACTTCCATAAAAGATATGAAGCAGAAGACTGAACAGAAAATCTAGCTATCTTATTGCCCCAAGGCATTATTCATTTTCCTGACACATTATGTTTTTAATTAAAATTGCACATGAGTTAATTAAAATGTTCATTCAGCCTTTTTTTTTTTTTCTTTTTTTTATTCTTTTTTGCATGGGTGCCTTGTTACTTTCCTAGCATTTTAGTAGAAGGCCGTTACATTTCAACAAACTGCTGGCTTTATCAGCTCAGACTTCTACTGACAGACTGTCATGTTCTCTGCACCTTTTTATCTCAGATGTTCTAATTTTTTTAAATACCTCCCTGAGTGTGGGGGTTGGTTGGTTGGTATTTTCAAAAAATATTATTATTATTATTCTTCCAGAACCTTCAGCTAGTTGTCTGAGCTCAGGTTTATTAAGGAGACACTGTCAGGAATGGGCAGGGAGGTTCCCCAAACAGGATGTCATGGAAGTGTTGTCCTGCAAGAAGTGGTGAACGTTCTCAAGGCTTGCTCTGATGGAAACGGCTCAGATTAACCTGCAGCACAAGTGCACAGAGACTTGAGAAGCAATGCTGAAGAAGAGGAGCAATCAAAGATAATAATCACCAAAATCCTGCCGATGTCTTTATTATACCAAAACACAGGGAATTGTTTGGATTTATTGATTAGAGGTATTGAATATTTGATCACTAGTTTGGAAGCAGGTAAAGCAAATGTTTTCAGAATACTCTGCCCTGGTGAGGCCACATCTGGAGGACTGTGTCTGGTTCTGGGCTCCCCAGTTCCAGAGAGACAAGGAGCTACTGGAGAGAGTCCAGTGGAGGCTACGAAGAGGATGAGGGGCCTGGAGCATCTCTGTGCCCAGGAAAGGCTGAGAGCCCTGGGGCTGCTGAGCTGCACAAGAGAAGCCTCC
>JAVSBS010001672.1:13590-41169 GCA_033124195.1 Coracias cyanogaster
CTGCTCTGGGTGAGCTGCTGGAGCAGGGGGTTGGACAAGATGATCTCCAGAGGTCCCTTCCAACCCTCACCATGCTGGGACTGACTCTGTGAATAGGTGCACAATAAACTGTTGGGCATTTTCTTAAGCCTTTGAAGGCATCAGTGTTTGTAACCAAGATCTTGGTCCCAGCTGCTGCACCAGCACTTGCCTGGACAAAACGGAGCTTTTGGAGCTTTTTTGGTAAGTGCCACACACACCTTCTAAAGCCAAGTTTGAAAGTCAGACCTCAAAACAACAGCTCCTGTACCTCAAATAGAGAAGAAGGGATGGGCCGAGGGGTTCAAATTCCAAGCTCAGCTAACACACGTTAGTGCCATTCGCTTTTTTCACACAGCGTGAGCTAAGGACAGACTGTCAGCCCTAACTTCAACCTTCCTGGATGCTGTCAGCTCATTTCACAACCTTCCTATTACTGAAGTGGAGCTTTCTACATTTTATTCTTTGGCTTCTTGTATCTTCATAAGAATAACGTGATTTTGGGAAAAGCGTTGAAAGGTTTGAATGTGGTAACTAAACATTTACAAAAGATCTTTAGCCTGAAATATGTAAATATATTTCTGTTAGTGGTTGGGATAGCAGTGTTTGATTTTGCAGAAAAATTGCAAAGGTTTCCTTTTAGTTTTATGCTGAATTTATGCTTCAATGAGAAGCACTTCAGCGAGTGGAAGAAATTTTTTATTTTTACAACTCTCTTAATATGGCATTTTAGATATCTTGCAAAGGGTGTGAAAGATAAGGTTACCATTGAGGAATAATGTTTTACAAACATCATTACCCTGATAACACCCAAAGCAACTCTATTTGCATGATATCACTTGGTATATATATATTTTTTACTCAAATAAGATCCTCCTTGGATGCACTCATATTCCCATGTGATATTTATTTAGGCGTCAAGAACAACTTCACTGAAACCCAGCTAAGGAGCCCTATTGCTTTCCCAAAGGTCAGGATTTGACTCCTTTCGTTTAAAATATACCTTGATCTTTCATTTCTCATTAAAGTATACTTAGTTCAGTTGTTAAAAATTTGCTCCTTTTTTACTATATTCTGAAATACTCTATTCCATTCCATATTCATGGATGCAGAAGCTGCCCACCCAACTGGCTTCTGAGCAAGGGGTTTCTGTAGCCCCAGTCCAACCTTTCAAGTACACGGTTGATGTGCAAACTTCAGTTTCTTCTTCATTTTAAACATCTCTCTGCACTTAAGATGAGACAGACGCCGTGGAACTAAACCAAGCCCAGCAAATGCTCACGATGCAAGCGCAGCTCATTGGCTTTCCATCTGCAGTTCACATGCTCAGCAGCTCCTTCCGTTGTTGAGTCTCCTTTCATGTTATTGATTTGTTTTGCTGTCTCTGTTTCCCACTACCCTCTACTTGTAGCTTCTTGACTTTCCCATCTCTACTCCTTATTTTTACTAGTTTCCTGGTCCCAGTAAACCCACAGCCTTCCTGTCCCTACCTGTCCCCAGTGCCTGTCCCTACCACAGACACCTGGCTAAAATGTTGACAAATTTGTGTCAGCAAAACTGAAGCGTTTTGTAAAGTTGCATAATTTTTATAAAATGGTTCACTTAGGAAAATTAAAAGGCTTTAAAGATACTGTGGAACAAACTAAAGTATTTTTCTTCAGCTTTTTAAACACAAATTTGAATTTGTGGGTTTGTAATAATGGGTTCCTCCTGCTTTATAATTTTCTTTAACACCAGTGAGAGCCATTTTAAAAACAAAGGTTTCATTCCAGACATTTTAAAAATAGTTTATCATGCTACCAACATTTCAAAAACACTGGTTTTGAAATGGCCTGAAACATTTTTTCCAACACTTTAAAAGGACTCTAAAAGGGGAAAAAAAAAAAAAAATCCTTTTTCTCCTTATTTTTACACCCTGTAATCTGGGTGCCTTGAATTTCCCACACAGCAGCAACCTTTTGTGCTTTTGTGTAGGAAAAGTCAGTGTCTAATCATAAAAGGGTTTGAAAGTCTATATTAAGAATACAAAGCAACTTGTTACTGCTGTTGGAGATCCCGCACGTGATGAATTTCATACAGTAGATATTAAAATCTGGTATCATTTCGTGACCCCAATCACCTCCTTTCTCACAGATTCCAACTGTGTGAAGTTATTTCCATAAAGAAACGTGGGGATATTGTAGGAAGCAAACTGGATTTACCAACAGCTCAAAGCTATGGTGAATATTTACATTTAAAGCCAGCTTCTCTTCTTCTAGATACTTTTAACACTTCCTGAAAATTCCCTTCAAAAAACTAACAGTAATTTTCATCAGCTCTGGGAAAAGAGTCATCAAGTATCTCCAGGTGTAATGTATTTTTAGTAGAACCACCCAAACTGTGAGCCGCAGTTGTGAACTCTGCTGAGGAAGTCTCTCGGCGCTGCGGTGGCAAGTCATCTGCCCACCGGCACTTTGAGCGCTCCAGAGAGAGGTGCAAGACCTTAGAAAAAAAAAAAGACCAAAACTAAAGCCATGCCATGAACAGGGAGCGTTTAAAAAAATTATTTTCCCTAGCTTGGAAAGCAACGGAATAATAGGAAGAGAAACAAACTGTTCTGAGGAAGGAGCTGCCTGAGGAGCCTGGTTCTGCTGCAGGGTCCTCGATCCTCCCCAGCGCACGGAGGTGATGACCTCCTTCTGGCCCTGCAGAAGCCCCTTGGCTTTTCTCAGCTCACGCTCTGCCTCCCTCACGCCCTTTACGCTTTCCTTAAAGGAACTTTCATCTTTTTTTATCCTGTGTTGAGGAACCTAGCAATTCCCAGGAAGTTGATTTCCAATAATCACCTAATTTCCTGCATGAAGCGGCACAGGACGCCCCAGGACTCCCATCATCTTGCATGACCACTTCTAGCGCACTCAGACTTGGAAAGCCCTGCTGCTTTCTGCCCTTGCAGGCATAAAGGTTAACAGAGATTGGGCAACTTTTCTTAATTGCCAAACTCCAGCCATTTAATCCCTGAGCCTGGGAAAGGAGGATTTCTAGGAAGAAGGACATTAACAGCCCTCTCACGTTTCTCCCTGTTAAGGGGCAGTGCTGAGATGAGAAGTCCAGACTGGCTCCAAAAGCTGAGCTCTGTCAGAACAGATTCCTTTTACAGATGCTTTCCTCCTCTAGAAATACAGGAGAACAAGCGCGTAAGCAGACAAAACCCCAGCCACCACGGACACATCTCCTGCGTGCTCACAGATCATCCTGCCTGGGCACAGCAGTTCTGACGGCCCCTGGCCAGGCCACGGCTGCCCCGGCCAGACCTGCTGGAAACGCAGCAGGTGGGAACCTCTGCAAGGGAGATAAAGCCTTGGAAGTGCCAGAGATTTCTACCCTACGGAGACACAGCAGAGCCACTGCTAAGAATGTGCTTGGGTTGGGCTTTTTCCTACAGTAAAGCTATTTGTGGGGCTTTTTGTTTGCTAGGGTGTTTTTGTCCCCACTTTATTGCTTTTATTTTTCTACCTCGTGTAAGAATAAAACCTTGCTACAAAGGAAAATATGGAGCTCAAGCCTTTTATCCATGCCCAGAGCGAGGGATCCAATACAGAGCCTCGCAGCTCCAGTGAAGATGCAGCAGGACCAAAGGACAACTGTCCCCCTCAAACTCTCAAGCCAACATTATAAAACAGAATTTTTTATGCACTCAGAGTATTTACTGTTCATTTATGCGTATTTTCAGTTTATCACTGCTCACTAAATGTAGATGGTCTCAGACAAACAGAGAAAGCAAGCGATACCTGGTTTACAGTCCCAAATTTCATCTATTTCCATTGTTACGGCCTTTGCTGCATTTCTCACTGCTCTCTACCCCCCCTCCCCGATCAGTAGGTGCAGGCAGCAGGTTTACTCCCCGACTTGTCAGTTGTATTTGCACAACAGCTCTAAGTCAATGACATCATTTATTAGGGAGACAAATGAGAGCAATTAAGCAGCACGGCCATAACTGGTGAAACTTTCTGCAATGAGAGCGTTATTAAAATGACAGAGTGCTGGTCTGTGCCTGCCCAAGGGGTGGGCTCCAGCCTCTCTCCTCCGCGGTGGAGCGACCCCCGGCAGCACACCTCACGTGTGCCTTGTTTCCATAGGGCTATATATAACCTTGCCTGGAAAATGGCAATGCACGCTGATTGATGGCCATTGCATTTTTAAGAGCCATCTTCCGCTACGTTATTTAGAGTTAAACAGGACAGCTGATAAACATTACACTTTAGTTCGTGTTTGTTAATCTATTCACTTGAATAACCTCCTGAGATGCTGATAAATGGCACCTTCACAAAGAATAGCAGTTGCTTTTCACATAATATACTGGTGTTTAAGGCTTTTTGTAGTATATCAAATGCACAGCCTCACTCTGTCATTTGTGGCATTTTATTAAAACCGAGTTTCCATTTAGGCCTGTCTGGCTTATGTTTCCAATCGGTTTTAAAACTGGTTTTGGAGGAAGGAGGGAAATTGCCACCAGGAGAGGAAACTCCATTCTGGCAAACCAAAAGCCTAGACTTCTAACTGGGACTTGTTTCTCTTTAAGAAGGTGTCTGATCTGGGCAAAAAAAAAGAGCAGTAAAAGTGCAGAAAGAAACAAAGAATTGGAAGAACAAGGCCATTGCAGGAGAAGGAAAGAAATAGGACTAATACAGGGAGAAAGGTGGTCAAATATAGTCTGTAGAGGCAAAAACAAGCAAAGAGAGAGACAAAAACAAAACCAAAACAATGATGATGCAATGAGAAAATATGAACTAGATCATACAATGGTTTTGGTTGGAATAGACCTTTAAGATCATCAAGTCCAACCATTAACCCACCACTGCCAAGACAAAGTTCTCCAGTCCTCCTCCAGCAGCACCAGGAGACAGGACTGAGCTGTAGGACAACAGCTTTACCAGTCTGAGGCATCGCTGCCTGCTCCTGCCTTCCTCCAGTAGGGAAGAGACCCCCATTCTCCACCCTCCCAGGAAATCCACCGTCATGGGAGATGCCGCCAGCATGGGAGCCCTGGAAGGCTTCCTGACTCTATGCATGGACCACACACAGCATGCATGTAGATGAAGCAGCTGTGATGGCAAATCCTTGCCCTTTTTAGATACCATAAAGTGAATGCATTGCACAGGTTGTGGTGCGCCTGGCAAGGAAATGGAGATGATGCTCCTCTCCTCCGTTTTGTAGAGCAGATGATTTACCTGTGGTTCGTAGCCTAGCAGGCACTGCCCAGAGCACGGTGCCCAGAAGCACGTTTCCAAAGTGGCTCCATCGCCAGGAACATGAGGGAGGGTGAAACAGGCGCCAGGGCTGGCAGGGTAGCGCAAGGCAAGGCCAGCTGCACCCGGCCCCAGCGGGCTGCCTGGGAGAGGAAACCTGCAGCAAAGCATCCTTCTGAGGACCCTCTTCCAGGGACGTGGGGAGGGAGGTAACCCTGGGGTCTCAATATCAGAGAAGAAAAAGGGGCAAATTGAAGCTGGATTTGGAAAGCAAACAGGTACCTTGGAAAGATGCTGCAGATATGTTAAGCAGAATTTAGAGCAACCATCTTCTTCCTCTGAAACGCTGCTTTTTGCCCCAGGTGTCAGGAAACCTTGAATGTGTTTATTGCCATCCTTTCCATCCCTGCCAAGCCTGAGACGGTGGAAAACCTGTGGAAGGAAGGCACAGGGAAAGGTGGAGATTAATTACTACTTTAGACTTTACGGGAGTCCTTAAGGGTTGTTCCCACAGAGCCGAAAGGCGCCAAGGGCTGAGGAGAAACCCAGAGAGATGGCACGTTAAGAGGGCAATGGGATAAGGACAGCCAAGGTTTACAAAGTAAATAATACATTTTTACATGCTCAATGATATGCCTAAGCAATAAGAAGGATGATGCTAAAGCAGACACAACGAAAAGCAACATCAGAAGGGATATGAGAATAACCATGCCAGGTCATAGCCCATCTAATTGGCCACTGACGTGTTGCAGCAAGGTTTAAAACCTCATATTAAGTCATCTGCCTGCACTGGAAATGATGTCCTAGCCAGGATGAGCCAGCAGTCAGGGCATTTCATTCTTTAAGATAGGAGTACTCATACTGTTAGGAAATAATTTATTCTAATTTGATGTGACGGAATGCTCTCAATATCCATAGAAAGGTTTTATACATTCGCTGAATCCTGCTGATTTTTGGCTCAGTAATAACCGTGAAAGGAGTTACACCAGTTAATAAGCAGTTACATAAAGAGAACATTTAACTTTGATCGCTGTTAAACCATCTGCAATTCAGGTTCATTTATTGCTCTCATTTTATGCTTTTAAGGAAAAGTATAGAAAGAAGTCTTTATTTAAAGAGTGGGCCAATGTGCTTGTGGGGAAAATGTCACTCCTTGAACCACCACTTTTTGCTTACCCACCCAACAGTCTTTCTCTTCAAGGAGCCAGAACCTTTTTGCCGTCTAAGGTCAGCAATTTTCTTTGCTGTTGTCTTCAGCCAACTAACAAAGAGAACTCAACCTTTATATTTCATCACAGAGGAAACCAAGGGGGTGGTGCTTGTGTTTCTTCAAGGATGCTAGCCACGTTTACCATACAATGCTATGAAAATACATAGTCCATAATATCTACCCCTACTGTTTCCTACATGGGATGATATGCTGAAAAACATGGCAAATTTTCCATGAAAGGAAATATCCGTGGTCCGTGTTTCCCCAACAGACCCTTGGCATGCAATGAAATCAAGGTACTTGTACTAGGGATGAAGAGATTAATAACAAAAAGATCTTCCTTCTAGGGAGAAGTAGAACATATATATTCAGTTTAGGTGTGTAAGGAAGGTCTCACCTGGTAACTTCTACCAGAGCCTCTAACCTTGGATGGTGCTTTTCCCATCTCACTTGCTAGTCCCCAAAGGCTGAGGAAATTTCCAGCTCTCATCTCTGAAAGAGTTAAAGATAGTTAGCTGGTTAGATGATAGATAGATGGATGGATATTGAAGGATAGGTCCTGCACATGGGATAACTTAAGCTGGGGCTTTAAAATGGGACAGTCTAGCTTGGTTTGTCACATAGAGATCCTTCAGCCAAAGTTTTTCATCTTACTGCTACGAAGCAAAATAAAGTTTGTGTTCTTTTTCAGAAGCAGGTTGATAATGTGGCCCAGGATAGGGTGGATTTTCTCACAGCAAATTATAGCAGGTTATTTGGTAGAGTTTATTCAGTAATAAAATTTGGTACGCTAGTACCAAGCCATTGCTTTTTCCCCATATATTTCTTTATGCAGTCAGAATTTATCCTGCACAGTTAATGGATGCTCATTAAAAGACTGCAAATAAATCTTACCTTTTCTCCGCAGCAATGGAGAGCGGTGGGTAGCACATTCTGCAGTTCACCTCCACCTTTGTGCTTTTGGGTGTAACGCAGCCGAATGTCTGCTACGACTTCATTAAACAGGGCTGTGGATTGACTCCAGCTGTGGGCCATGAAACCAGGGCTGGCGAGTGTGGTCAAAAAGGGGTGTTTTCCCTGGCTCGTATTTCATTCCTGTGCAGAAATCTCTTCTCACTCAAACCTGTCCGTACGCAGCACACAATGATTTTCCCTCCCTTCTGAATCACACACTTAAGCACCCCCCACTACACTTTGAAAAGAAACAAAAAGGTACAAACAGCTTGACTGGTTCCTTTACCCTAAGTACTATTTCATGATGAGGGGCTTTGCTTGTTCATGTGTAAATCTACCATTTATTCAAGTTTACACTGTAACGATTGTAAGCTCTATTATATTGGTTTGTACAGATTTATGTCATTCTCCCCAAACGACTACAATTTGGTTATTTCGTGCCCATGGCTTAAGATGAGCTCAATGCTCAGGTTTCATCTTTTCTTAAAAGGTCACGAACCACAGGCATGCATCCAATTCTTACTACTTCTCAAAGTATTTTGGCTACCATTCAAAATAATAAATTATATATAAAATAGACATGATTTAAAAGCAGTAGTTGCAATTTTTTTGTTTTTCCTAATAGAGGAAAGAATCACAGACCCATAGAAGCGGTGGAGTCCCCATCCCTGGAGGGGTTTCCAAGCCCTGGAGATGTGGTGCCGAGGGACATGGTTCAGTGGTGCCCTGGCAGTGCTGGGGGAATGCTGGACTTATTTTAAAGGTTTCTTCCAACCAAAATGATTCTATATATACATTTTGGAAAGAGTCCAACCCACTCATAAACATCAATGTGTTCTCAAGTCTGGGTACGAGTGTGCAGTAGTGCAAATGTGTGTGTAAATCCCTAGACTGACACATCCACAAGAATTTGTGATCACTTTCGATTTTCAATCCTCTTTCTAAGTATCCACTTTGCCCCTTTTGACGTCACCATTGATCCATAGCGGTGCTTTTGAGGGATTGTGTCTCCGCCAACAGAAAAGCCCGCTCTCAGATAGATGATGCTTGTTGTTTATTGCCAGAGATGGGACATCTTTGTGCCGTAATTTGATAGGCAACTTTTCTCAAGCTATCAGCGGAGATTCAGACTACAGATCATAATGAAAACTAAATCAGAGTTCCTCATGCATGACAGATTCTGAAACTTTGAATTTTTTAAATTTCGTACCTTGTGTGGAGGTTACAGATGGGTAAGCTCAAAAACATTTGGCCTCACTGCAATATTAGATTTACTGGCCAACCGGCACCTGCCAAAGCAAACTACGAACAAATAGCTCTCCATTTTCAGCAGAGCCATTTTCCCTCCCTTTTTTATTTCTATTTTTCTCTTTTTTCCAGTCTGTCAGTGTGAAAAGACTGTTGAATGAAATTCTGGAAAACACATTCCAAATATTTCAGGTTTTCTGATAAATTCCCTCTAGGACACTGTAAATGGCAATTTTGGTCACCTAACTGAGTTATACAGCTGCACGTGGCAGGAGGTTTCTTTGTATCCCATGGTTTGTCTCTGGGGGAATGGAAATTCCAGATCACACTTTCTTTCAGTTCCCAGGTTTTTTTATAAAAAGGAGCAAGCAAAATTGCTTTCATTTTCCTTTTTTGTCTTGAGGACATGATCTAATTCATTTCCTGCCAGTGTTCTTCACGGCTCTTCCATCAACCATTCCTGCCAGTCGTTACAAATGAACTAGTCGCTCTACTACCATCTCTGTAACGTTTCTAAACAGTAGAATTCCTAGAATCTGCCCCAATGAAATTCTACTTCAATTGCCAATACAGAGAAAATTAGAAAAAATCAGAGTAGTTTAAAGTTTAACCTTCGAGGAAGCTCGAGCAGATGTAATGTTATTTCCAAAAGGCAGTGTGGGTATGTCTCAATGCTTGAGGATCAAAGATATACTCTTATTCTTGAAGGAAAGGGTTTACATGAAATTGTATGGTCAGAAGCACTCTCTGTAGCTTTTATTTCCATCTGCAATCCAGATGATGGTCGGGCTGCACCCACATCGTGTCACTGTTATCAACTCTCACTCAGCCATAAGCAGCCACAGAAATTTGTACGATGTCTGATTTTTTGAAGCAAGCTCCGATTTATGATTACACATCTGTCTCCTTGCTGATGGAGAGCTGTTTGTCTCAGATTTTATATCACATTCGCCATTCTGATATTTAACTACATGTACATGAGTTGTGGTGACTACCTGTAGTCGGACATGCCACTCGTTTGGAGAGCAGGACATCTAAAGCCAACCTGAGGTGAAAACCTGCCCATCCCTATTTTTATATATTATCATTCTTCTGAGTGAATAAACTCTGGGACAAGAGCCTGCTCTGTGCAGCTCTACTTCAGCATTGACTTGCGGCTTTAACCACAATCCAGATTTTGGGCTCCACCTCTGTCTTTAATACTGCTGTGGTTTTCAGCCACAAAGACAGCGCAAGTCAGCCAGGCAATCCCATGACAAACTCCTCTAAGGACTTCGCAGCTAACAAAACAATGAATGAAACATCATTCTGGCGCACAGAACAGCTTTCTGCTGTCTTCTGCCGCCTTTGCTTTGCTTTTTTTAATTATTTTTTTATTCCCCAAGTGGAAAAGCAACTTCAAAAACAAGGTGCTGTCATTTTAGCAAAGGAGGATTAGGACTGTGAAAGGATGGAGTGTCCTTGTACAGAAAGACTGCAGCTAAAATTGTATCAATATTCCTGTTATAAACTGATAAACACAGAGCTCAGTGAGGTCAAGTTGTACATGCTTGAGCTGACATGCCAATCTGCCAGCAGTCATATGGTTCTCATATGGCGACACGCCACAGATGCCAGGAAAATGTGAGAAGTTTCTGGCTCATTTCATTTCGCTCTCCTGAATGCCATGTTTGCCTGCACACACACACACATACACACGCAGAGTAGATTTGCTGTTTTCAAGAGAGCTGTTATAGCCTGTGTATTCCCGTTTTCTTAAAGGATTCGCAATAACTCACCCAAACTGATAGCTGAGGCTTCGTAGCAAGGCTTCTCTTGAAAACGAGAGCAGCTTTTTCTTTTTTTTTTTTTTCTTACAAGCCTTCAAAACACTCCCCTAGATGTTTTAAAATGACATCAAAAGATGGAATTAGAAAAAAAGAGACAGACAAGATAACAACACATCATATGGGGATGCATTTTGCCCTCTTATACATTTAGGGAAGGGAATCTTAAAAGTTTCAGTTCTCTCAAAATGAGACTTCTTCCAACCTCTGACAACATTAAAACGTCTCTTTTATTAATGCTCGAACAGTGGCAAGTGTTTATTTCTTTGGTACTTTCTTCAATGTGCATTTTGATATCAACAATATAATGTCTCTGTCACATGGACTGACATGATAGTACATTAATAATTGTCTACAGTCGGATTTGGCAAACAGACCACAATTATTCACCGAGTATATAATGCACAATTTGCAAATCGCTGAAATATGTATTTCCACATTAGACCATCTTTCAAGCTTTTACAGTCTTTTGTGTCAGGTTCGATTGTCTTCAAGATGCATTGTTTTCCTTTTCCTTCTTCTAAACTCTTATGAAAGGGAAAAGGCCAAGACAAATATAACTCCAATCACATCACATTTTAAATGAAATTACTCATTTCTACAGCTGCGGGTGTACACCGCACCCTTGCCTCGCCACGGTTGGCAACTCTGACTCTAAATGAACTTACTTCAAATTGCTGATGCAAAAAACACAAACTGGTTTCAGGCTTAGTGTACAAAATGCACAATCTGTGCAGCCCCAAACACTTTAGGTGAGTCTACAAGGAAATTATTTATTCTTTTCCAGTGTTAAGATTCACACTTACCAAAGGTTCAAGATAACACCAAATCAGGAGCAGGCAGTAACTGCCCTGTGCGTCAATAATCTAGGATTTGGGAGTCTTAGACCTTAAATTTACAAGACTGGGAAGAAGAAATAGCAGAGAGAATTCCCTGTGCTCTGAGGATGTCAAGATGGGAGCATTTAAATAATCACCATTTAGATTTTGTTTTCACATCACTTGTAAACGGGGGGAAGATGGTCAGCTCAGGCATTAAGGCAACAGCCTACAGCTGAAGGAAACCAGGTTTGACTCCTTGCTTGGCCTAAAGTTTCCTCCATGATCCTGATCCTTAGGCTCTAATTAAGACGTTCCCCACCACCCACTTCCCCAAACCTGTTAAGGGTTCCCACCTGACCTCCAAACATGGGGATCCAGGAGTGCTTCTGACCTTGTGCATGTCCTGTCTGCATCCTGACGCTGGAGAAAGGCCCATAGGGAAGATCCCAGTTGTTCTCTGCAGCAGTCTGGAGATTTCACAGAAAAGCGAGCGCAGATGCCAGACAGAAGAGCTTTGGTGTGGTCCCACAGCTCATCAACAGGGAGACTACGACCTCAGGGTCCACACACGATGTCTCAGCTTCTGGCTTACTTCACAGGGATGCTGAGACAAAAGACAAACAACCCATGATAGTGAGAGTTCTGCAAGCCCTGCCATGATTTTATTCAATATCTGAAACACAAATACCCGTTGAATTGAAACTACAGCAAATAATTTCCCCACTTAGAAAGGGAACACTGCTGGAATACACTCCAGTGAAAAATCCATATTTTCCTTTCCTCAAACCCAGGGATTTCATATCACTTGAAGACTACTTTAAAAAAAATCCATTCCCAAGAGAATACTGAACTATTCCAGAAATATTTTGTCTTGCAAGTGTCACTGAAAGACTGTAGTATGTGAAACAGAGTCCTCAGGATGAGCTTGGAGTTTCTGGTTCATCTTTTTCCTGAGGTTAATAACTGAAAAGTGTCACAGACACAGACTTGGATCTCCACCCTTTTTTACGAAGCCTTTTCTTTTTTTTTTTTCTTCCTAGCAGTGCCTTTTTTTTTTCTTAGTGCATTTACTCAAGGGACCCTCATTACTGCAATAAGGATAATAAAGGAGCTGAGGAGCCAAGGAACAGAACTTTGGTTTGTTTGTTGCTCTCTAAAACACACATTTGTACAAATGTTTTGGAATAAACATTTGTGTTTGTGCTTGCACAGCAATTAACAGATTGTAAATAGCACCCAAAGTACCGCATCCACTCAGACTTATCGTACATCCAACCCCTGCCTGGATTTTGGTGCGTGAGACGCAGGTCCCAGTTAGGTTTCACTTTCCTTTTACTGTTAGACGCCCAGGAAAGATAAAGAACTTCTTAAATGGAGTCAGTCTGATTTAACCCAATGCAACTCCTCATGAGATAAGATTATTGGGATCAAACCAGCAGCAGACTCCAGCACTGATCTCGGCTCTGTTTTATATCGTGCTATTGATACTCTGACCTTGCAGCGATCAGAACAATTCCCCTGTCCTCAAACTAATTAAATCATTAGAACTTAATTCACATGGCAACAAACATCATACATGCAGCTCTATCCTAATACTCCAATCATAATTCTTTTTTAACTTAATTTGTCAAGTTCATAACTACCACTTGAAACTTGCTGACAAGGAACCTGATAACACATCATATCAAATTCCATTTTACAACTGTTTCCTTGGAAACACAGGCATAAAAATGGGCCATGCACAATGGAATGAAATCAAACAAATTAAAATAAGCCTTAAAGAATTCCCACTAATTACAAACCCTTTGCTTGGTTAAAGTTTGTGCAAAACCAGGGATAATGGGTCTTACAAATACGAGCATCCTCAGCCCCACAGCGCTGTGCTCCCTGCTTGTTTTGGCCCTGATCCATCAAATAACTTCAGTGTATATGTAACTTTAAATGCATGAGATCTCCCAGTCAACAGAACAAGTCATGTGCTGAAGGTTATTCATGTACTTCAGCTCTGCACAAGAGCTGGCTTTGTCTCCAGACGCTCACTAGCTATTAGTGAGAGGAGATATATGCCTACATACACTTATATATATAAATATATATATACAGACTGCAGTGTGCAGATACAGCGGTTGAAGCCACACTCAGGAATGCTAACAACACACAGAACACTCAAGTCTTTGTATACTATAAGCGATCACTTCTGATTATTTCAAATCGTGACAAGATAACTGGATAAAGGTGGGAAGATATTAATTTTGAGCAATCATCTTGTATAGAGGTATAAATTTTCTTTAACGTAAAAATTGCATGACAGTTCAAAAAAGACAAATGACTTTTCTTGTTGACCTTTGGGATTTTCTTCCACAGGTTTGAAGTGACTTTAGAGTAAGGTTACAGATCATCTGATAACTGTGCTGAGATTTGCAGCTACCTTGCTAAAAATTTCCTGCCCATTAAGGGTTATTTTTTTAATTATCAAGCAAATCAACAGTTTCCCTCCTTTTTATTGTTATCATTATGATAAAGACGGGTACACAGATTCTTGTGCTTGCATTGAGATCTAGCGTGTCAGATTTATGCAGCAGGATCATCAAAATGCAGATATTATGCTGGCAAATGTATTCCCCCTCCTAGCAGAGCAGTTACCAGGTACCAGATAACACGTTAGTTCTACCACTCCTTGGATAACAAAGCAATTTCACCAGAGTCTTTTCAGAACTCCAATCTTTTTCTCGCTCTACATCTAGGTTAAAATGTCATAAAGAAGGAATTTCCCTTGAGGAGTTTATTCCACGTCGTACATCACACGATCTCTTCTGGCTTTCTCTACTACATCCGGTACCAACAACGCACAACAAACTGGTAACAAAACCCTGTCTTTATATCGGATGTTCCAGGATTTCCGATCTCAAGGTGCTTTGCGAAGGAGCTACGTGCTACTGCCTCTTTTCTACACACAGGAACACTGATGGCCAAAGAATAGTGGCTTGCGCCTGGACCGCGACACCCCCCATCAGGCTTGGTTATTTCCTATAGATCTTAGAGGTATTTTAATTTCATGGATTTTCCAAGGAGCTCACGGCATTCAGCCAGTAATGGGTGTCGTCCTTGGCCAAGACACAGTAAAGAACAGGTAAAACTTCAGCTTGTAAAGTGAAAGATACCTAAAGTAAAGCTGAAAATGAGCAGGAAATGCTGTTAAAAATCAAGCCCCTTTAGTACAAGTGCTTAAATTTCAGAATACAAGCCTTGAGACAAGGAGAGAAATTCCATAAACTACTTGAATGTTCACCTCTTCTACCTTCTGTATTTCCCCACCCAGAAAATTAATTTTTAAAGTACTTAACCAACCCTCATGCAACTTTTTTTCCATAATCTTTGCCTCATTAGCAGAAAGTTGTGGAATATTTTAGTCACAATTTTGCACTCATGAGATTTTATAAGTAGATATCGTACGGTTGGTATTTTTTGGGTAGTATATATCTGATATTCCAGAGTTCAACCCCAGTTGCAGCAGAGATTTTTCATGTATCTCTGGATGAAACCGAACCTCCATGCCTGCAAAATCATTAATATTATTTTTTTTCTCTTGCATTAGCAAATTGACCCTTAGAACTTTTGGGGCAAACGTTCTCTCCCGCCAAACATCAGTAAAATGCCTGCTGGCCTTCACGACACTTTCTTAGCACAAGTTAATGTGTAAGAATTGCAAGGAATCATTTTGAAACTCCAGCTTTTTTTTCTGGTATAGTGGCTTTGGGCCTCTTTCTAGCTATTGACAAATTTTATCCCACACAGTTGGGCCAAATAATCAAATGATCAGTGTCAGGAGGCTCTAAATGACGTTAGCAACTACATGCTGTGCTCTGTAAACCTCCTAAGTCCAACAGCCAAGGTCTTAGGGATCCTGTCGCAGATTTCAGACATTTGTGGAGATCTGCTTTTACTGAGATTTCTGTTGGCCCTCTCTCCTCACCTTGTTGTTTCCTCTCCAGCTGAATCCAACAAATTTAGATATCGAGAGCATGGAACATTCCCCACGTGTGTGGGAGCTGCCTGCAGCGCGGCACCTCCTGGTCTCAAAACAAACTGGTTTTCCAAATTCTCTGCAAATTCTGCCCAAAATTCGCAGAAGGATCTGTCTTGGGTAAAAGTGTAGACCGTCCGTGAAGAACTTCTGGTGTTCAATCCCACAACATGACCCCAGACTTCTTGACAGGACCTGAAAGAGAACCACAATGCAGCACCATCAGGAATCTCACCACACAAAAGGTAGTTTGTATCAAATCAAAGCACCAAAATTACTATTTTTATTTTTTAAATGACTACTGCCTCTCACACCTCTTTTGTTATTTAATTTCTTACCCCCTTTTTTTTCCATCTTATGGTCCTTAAACATTGAGCTAGTCACACCTTAATGAAAGTGATGCATGGTAACTGACTGAGGCAGGCAAAAGCCCCTAAATTACCACAGAACGAGGTATTAAAATTAAATCTCCCTAAAGGTTGTTGATTTCTAATTTTATGTAGAGAGAGGAGGGGTGGAGGGGAAGGTTTTGCTTTTCCCTTAATTCTGCCATATTGTCTGATTCACAGCCGGAGACAAACTGAAATGGCCATCTGGTTGATGTGCATACAAAAGGAGTGGTTTGCCAGACAAAGAAAGTACCTTTTATCATACAAAGCAACACATCTCCTCTTATCAGACTTCCATTCTGGGGCGGTGGTGGAGCTCCAGGTAGGTAGGAGCAGACCCAAGTACCACCCGGATGGAGCAGCTGCTGTTAAAAGCATAATGCAAGAACATCGTGGTCCGAGGGCAGCGTGGAACATCATAACGCACCATATACCACAGGCACACTGCGTATTTTCAGCTCCTGCTTTCCGATTTGAGAGACCATTCTGAGTTCCCTGATCTGCTCCCACCACAGGAGCAATTACAGGACTTTATGGTCAAATAACGGTACGTGAACAATCAGAAATCAGGCCAAGACCGCTGTGTAAATGGACCTTACTAAATAAGCCCGTGGGTTTTGTAGCTGTTTAATACCATCCACAATCGTATCTGTCTACCTTTTGTAACGGTAATTCCATGTCCACAGAAAAAAATGGCATGCAAAACATCCCCTTTTTTACCCATATTGACTTTTTCAATCTTAATCCACGCACCCAAAAACTTGCCAACGGCCACTCCATACCAGTCTGATTTCACCTCTACTTCAGTTCCTACTGCTGATCCCAGCAGAGCCACCACGTTTCACGTTGCAGGAATTTTAAAAGAACAGTTCACGGTAGAACATTCTGATAGCCATTCCCCTTTCCTGGTGATAGCTGATAGCGAGAAATCCATCTTAGTTCACACAGACAAGACATCTGCTGCCGTTATGAATAATTTTTTTCCCCTCTATGAGGTACTTTCATTAGATAAAAGACAATCACATGTATGAAGCACTGGCATTGTTGTTCAAAAATCAACCCTTTATTTCGATTTTCTCGTCCTCTCTTCTCCATTGAAACCTCCTGCTCTTGATACTGGACTCTGTTGACCTCCTCTTAAGGGGGTATTTCATTGCCTTTGCTGCGATGATAACCATGGAAGTAGAACATCCCATTTCCCCATAAAGCTGTCCAGGGAACTGGAATGGAAATTGCCCTGAGCTGCCAGTGGAAGAGACTCCACTCCTGAGAGTGGGTTGCTCTGTGCTGACATTCCCCTTCTCCTGATTTCCTTCCATTTTAAATGATTTCTAAAAAAGACTGAAGCAATATGATTCTCTCGCTAGGATGAGGGTCAAAGAGCTAAAGCAAGCAAACAAAAGGAGAGTAAGGAGTGATCCCGGGTTCTAGGAAAGCTGGGAAGTTCATTTCCTGGCAATATTATTAAACGTTCCCCAGGCAATGTCGCTAGGCTCCAAATTCTGTATTTTTCTTCCAGAAAACAAAACGTTTTCCCTTTTCACTCAACTATCCCCCTCCATCAATATGTAACCAGACACCCAGAGCACGTGGGCTAAAAGCTGTTTGATTTCAGGCAGGGACTGTCATTGTGTTCATGCCGTCGCGGGATAAGGTCGTATTAAACCAAGGGACAGTCAGCTTCAACGTTGACTGCGGAATACGGGCGTGGAATCACAGCACAGATACTCTGATAACATTTTACAGGTTCGATACGTTACTTTGAAATAAATGTGCTTAAAGGATGTCTTGAAAGATGCGGCTGAATTGTGAGTGTCAGTCATGCAAGAAGCGGAGATTTAAAAGCAGCCTTTGTATTCACAGGCCCATGACACAGAGTCCCTGTTTGGAATATGAGAAAAGAACGTTCAAGGACAAAACCATTCCTGGCCCTAAATTTCCCTTTGCTTCATCCAATTATCTGGAAACCTATCCTTTTGCCCTCCTCGTAATACATGACATCAAATTTCTATGCATTAAGGGAACCTTCCCTCCGTTGGGGAAAGATGTCCAGATTTCTCAGCCATGCAGTGGCAACCAGGCCTGGCTTCTTTCTCTGCTGATCTAATGAGCATGTTTATTGAAATTTGCATCTAATGCAACTAGGTACAACTTAGAGAGACCTCAATTCAGTGCTGCTTTGGCAAGTGCATTAATTTTTCAAAATAGTTAGAAAATCTTCATGCCCAAACACCTTCATGTCTCACCATGCAGGTTGGTTGCCATAACACAGGTATTCAGATGTTTTGACTAGGTACAAAAGAACCTCAAGCTTATAGTTCTACGTGTATTATTTTTACATGTATTATTTTACACTGTTATATTAGCTCCGTCTGGGAAACTGCATTGTAGGAAACGTCCTCAGGTGTTTCCCTGAGGATGAACTGGACACCAGCAGCAACGTGGAAAGGTTCAGGTCTGAGAGGAATTGCTCATATACCTGGTCTGCTGGGCTCCCTGGGACCACACCACAGGAAAAAGCAGCGCGAGACCTTGGAATCCCAAATCTAACTTCTCAACAGAGCAGAAACCCTCAGGAGCTCTGAAACTCCCTCCTTGTTCTCCCAGCAGCACCTCACAGGTTTGTCAGGTCAAGGTTTTGCCACTGCTCTTCTCCCATGCGTGCAAAAAGCCACGTTGATGGACAGGAACCGAGGTAGCGAGTGCAAAGGCAACCTACTGATGATCTTACAGACATAGCCGGGCTGGTCAGTGCAAAGCCAGACAGATGGAACAGGAACCTGGACTGTCAAACGTGACCCATGCTCCACACCCAACTGAAAAATAAAATAAATAAAATTGCCTTTGATACCGCTCTGTTGCGCAGAGAAGCGCGTGCCGAGGTCTTCTGCAAACCCAGCGAAGCTGCTGAAAACACTCACAGCCATTAACAGACTCTGAACCAGGCCAAAGGACTTTCTAGAATATTTCATGAGTAACGAAGCTAAAACCGAGTAGCTGGAAAGGCTGAGGGCGACAGGGACGTTTTAAAATGTGGTGGTAGGAAACCAAACATGCAAGCAAGCAAACCGAGGAAGACAGTGACCATCTGCCACCCGGAGCGGGGATGCAGCCGCCGATCCACTCCTTGGAGCAAAGCAGCCCCACGGCGGGCCCCGGGAAGATCTCGGGGCAGAATGCCGTGGACGGGAGGAAGGCTGCCCTTCTCTTCCTCTGCCACCTCTCAGCGGGTCCTTCTTGCTTCAGCCCAGAGACAGAACTTCAGCCTGGAAGCCCTCAAGCTGGAAAGCAGTGACAAACGCGTTACTTTAGCTTCCCTTAAAGAAAGGAGCTGATCGAGTCAAGGACACATTAAAAATTAGTACGAAAAAGTAGAAAAAATAAGGAAAAAAAGAAAAGGAATGGGTATGTTTCTGCAACGGGGCATTCAGGGAAGCTCACCTAGTCCCTTGGCTGCTGACGTGGCTGCATAAATAACAGAAAACAGCTGGTAGGTACCTCCCCACCTGCTCCAGGGTGGACATTCCATCTCTGGGGCTGCTCGTGGTGTGGGCAGAGGTGGAGGAGCTGGGTTGCCAGGGAGCAGCTGAGTTATTCAATAGGACAGGAGGAAACAGCCTCAAGTTGCAGCAGGGGAGGTTCAGGTTGGACAGGAGGAACAATTTATTGACTGAAAAGGTTGTGAAGGGTTGTCCCATCCCTGGAGGGGTTTCCAAGCCGTGGAGATGTGGTGCTGAGGGACATGGTTCAGTGGTGCCCTGGCTGTGCTGGGGGAACGGTTGGACTCGATGATCTTCAAGGTCTCTTCCAGCCAAAATGATTCCATGATTCCTTGGAGGGTCTGGCCCAGGCAGGCTGATCCTGTGAGGTGCTGAGCCACCTCATCAGGGGTGTTGGGAACCTTGCAGGATCAGGCCCTTAGCGCCTATACTTGATAAGCAGCTGTGGCAAAGAGGCTATACTAAGATACTCATCCAAAAATGAGGAAACAAAAATCACTATAATTAGCAGTGGATGCGGAATTTTTAGCATAAATGGGAAAACCCAGCGTTTAATACGCAGCGCAAGGTCCATTTGCAGCCCTATAATCGCTGTCAGCTAATGCCTGATAAACCCTGCCTAAATTGCAATTTTATTATATCTCTTTTATTATATATCTGTATTTATTCCGACAAAAGTTGGACAAACTTGCCCAAAAGACTAGGGGTCCGTTTTATGTGCTTGGGTGTCCAAGCACCTGCCAGCTGTTTGTCCCTTGAATTGAGGACATCATGTTTTCAATTTCCTTCAATAAAGCTATGAATCTGGCAATTTGCTGGCCTGCTTCAGCTAAACAGAAAGGACAATTTGAGAAAGATCATAGTTCAGGCTCAGTCAGACGGAAACGATTGAAAACAGAGAGCTGGCCGCTATGTTTCCCCAATGCAGCTTGCTGTCGCAGTTTGACTGACAAACTGACTTTTTTGAGGTGCTCATGCCCATTTCAGTCAGAGTTTATTGAAGGTGATTTTGATCTTCTCCATGAGGCCACAGCAGCGGCCATGCCATCTGTCACCTTGATTGCATCGTGGATTCTCTGGAGAGAGCGCGATGGCTCCTGATCATTTACAGATTGTGCTGCTTTCGCCTCCATAAGGACCACATGCACAGAGCCAGATGGTGAACATACACGCTTATTATAAGTCTTTATCTCTGTGCAGGAAGGAGAGGCACCATTAGATCTCCCTCAGGAGCTCCGCTCCTCTCTACCATCATGCTGCTCTTCAGCAAATACAGTCTTCTTCAGCTGTCATCAACCTACCTCTGAAAATTAAAAAAATAAACAATAATTCCATCAGCGCGGGCACGAGACGTTCAGACCCTGCCGCAAAGCAGCCCCCCCTCCTCCCCAGCACACACAGGCTGGGGCTCCCGCGACTGTCGGCCTTGGGTGGAAACAAGTTTGTTCGCGAAAAGACACTTAACGTGCAATTAGGAGACGCTTCTTTGTGCGAATAAAGCGAGGCCGTCCCGCTTGTTCTTGGCACATTTTTAATGCGGCGAGGTCTTTCTTTACAGTGCAGCCTGAGCGCGCGATCGCTGCTTTTCCAAAGGCAGCTTTGTGTGCACGAGTCTGTGTTTCTCCTGTCGATGGGATGCTGGTTGCCACGGGTTGCGCGGCTGAAATCCCACTGCCGGGGCTGGGGGAAGAGGAACTGAGAGCCAAGCGTGGCTGGGAGAGGCCATGGCAAACACCGAGCGCCTCGGTGGATCGCCCTAAATAGGGCTGTGGAATCCCCTCGGCAAAGAAGACGCTCTTTGCTGAGGGAGAGGGAGCGTCCGGAGCCTGCACGTAGCCCCGACGCTCACCTCGGCCCGTTTACGACGTGTACCACACGCGTGACCCCTGTGCCAGGTTGCACAGCTCCGGCGCTTCTCACCCAGTTTTTCTTTTGTAGTTTCTGCATAACAAACGCTTACTCACTGGTGAAGTGATTTTGCCTTGTTAGCCGTCCTGTCCTGCTAAGCTGCAGCTCCTCTTTTAAAGAACTGCAATTACTAAATCTCAAAATCTTTGCAGAAGAACCATGGCAGACACGCGTTTCTGGGCTTTGCCAAGCACTGAGCATCCTTCAGAGCGAAAACCTGGCCCACGTCCAACTACAGCGTCTTTCCCAGAGCACATGGAGATTAATTTGTTTGTTTCTTTCTTAAAAGCGCTTCTTTTCTGAAGACTGGATGTCAGGGAGATGTGATTCAGACACGAGACCGACACCTTCCAAAATGCTAAGGGAACTTGTTAAGGTCAATATCCCAGAAATGGAAAAACAGCAGGAAAATGAAAAACAAAAACCAAAAAGCATTGAGAAAGAAGAGAACATTGTGGGGTTTTGTTAAGAAGACAGTGATAGATTAAGATAGCATCACTTCTGTTGATTTTTCCTTGCTCTTTTTCTTCACATGTGAAAACAGGGCTCACATGTCATCTCTGATTTCTGGGTGGTAGAAACACCAGCGTTCTCAAGTGACTTCTACTACAGGAAAACCTCCGTGTCTGTATGCTGAGATTCTGCCCCACTGTTCCCTTTATTCAACTTGTGTGGAAGAGAAATGCGTGTTTTCTGAAAAAAAAACCCACTAGATTTCTCCACAGGTAAAACCAGCTTTAAATTCTACCTTTGGCAGCTCTCACAGACCACAGCAAGTCTTTATTCTTCTACTCCGGAATAACTGTTTCAAACAGCATCTTCCAGTTTGGTCATATTTTACAGTGCCCACACTTTATATTTCAGCTCCTGAATGCTGTGGCATTAAAAAAAAAACAACCCCCAAACCACTAACTTTTCCGCACAGATTAAAAACAAGTTTTCAAATATGAAATTAAATAAGGAAAACCACCACATATGTTTCCTGTACATTGATATCACAAGCTTACAGCAGGACATTATGTCAGTCATCTTATAGCTTTGCGTAGGCTACTAGCTGGTGCCAGTGTTATTATATTTTGTGCATTTGTAACTCCCCTAGAAAATAGAAGGTCTCTCCGTGGTATTGCAAGTGCAGCACATAGAGAAATCCTTGCGACAACCAACAATTTTCTTCTGCCCTCTTTGCTCGTGGCCTGTCCATCCCTAGTAGCCCTCCCCAAATTAGGCTAGCATGTGGCTACCAGGTACCCCCTCTGCGGATGGAATTATATGTAGTGCTCAAAATCTCTGATTAATCTGATTAAGCCAGTGAGTGGCTAATCCTTTAATCTCCTTGCGAGCACTGTTATGTCTGCTGCGTGTCAGATTTGTTACTAGTAATCAGTTAAGTAAATGCTAAAAGTTAAGCAAAAACTACTTTGGACCCACTTCAGCATCTGCTTGTGGTTAGTGACCTTTATAGTTCGAACCGTATGGAGACCATGGGGGAAAAGAAGAACTCACCCATGGTGGCAATTCTGCTGCCGCCAGCGCATCGTCGCCACGGACCAACTTGCTGCTGCCGCCCTATTCTTCAGTGATTTAATTATAAATGAGCAGGTAACTTCCCCTTTGCTTTGTTTCTTGCACTCTGGGAAGCAAATGCAAAACACGCTTCCTGTGTATTTATAATTTAGAAAGGAAGTTCTGTTGCCAATTAATTTCCAACTGTTTGCCTCACCCTTTCTTTTCATTAGCGTCAGGAGTCATTGCACAACCTTTACCTGAGCAAACACAGACACGCTTAAAAAGCTGCGCTAAAAGAGGGGAAAAAAAAAAAAAAGACTGTTTTACCTTAATAAAAGGAGACTGTGTGGAAGGAGATTTGGGGCAGGGGAAGGAAAATGTGCAATCTCTGTAGGAAAAAAAAAGTGTAGACCTATTGCTGGCAGATGTAAAAGCATCAAGTCAATATGGTAACAAGGATCAATATGCCCTCAGGCGAGATATGACTATGACAATGCTGAATGCATGTATAAATTCACCACTCCAACTAGCTGCCTAGGAACCAAACCAATTCAGAGCAACCGTGTCAGAGAGGAGTGAATCTCAAACCTGGCATCCAGGCGGCCAGGACACCAGGAGACCTTGAGAGGAGCCAGTGGGAACACCTCCAGAGGAGCTGGCCCTCAGCGCTGGCCCTCCCGCCCTCAGCCACGGGCCTCAGCTCCACCTTCCCCACCACAGAACCACGGGTATGGTACACGGTATGCTCAGCCCGAGTTTCACGGGGCTTGCCCATCCCAAAATGGGCTTTTTCTGGCATTTCATATTTGCAATGGTTTCATCCAGACCATCCCTTACTCCCAGACAAGCCACTTAAGTGAAGAGCTGTTCCTGCATCAGGAAGGCAGGAGAACGTTTCCTAAATGGCTCTTTTCAGGTATTTTCTTTGGGGAGGGCAGCACCAATGGGCAAACTGAGGCTTGGCAGAGTAAGACTTGGGGTGAAACGACCAGATTTGCTTCCTTTTTAGGGGCTATCAGCCAAGTCTGCCCAAAACTCAAAAGGCTGCAGAATCATCAGATTTCTATAAACCCCTCTCTAAAGTGACTTTTCAAAGAAACCTTGAATAAAGAGCATCCAGTAATTACAGTCACATGCACACAAACAAAACATTGTAGCACCAGAGGTCTCTTATACTTTTTTTTTTCTTTAAGAACTTCTTTAAATGTGTTTATTTTACGTCAACAAAGAAGTGAGTGAGTCAGGCAGCCACGAGAAATATCTAAGTAACAAGGGATATGAGCACAATAGAATTTAGGCCAGATTCCACTTTGGATGCACAAGCTGGTCTCCCACAGATTTCTGTGACAGCCACATTGACAGCAGTGGGAATCAGGCAAACCCATCCAAGGGCATAATTTGGCCCATAACGTAGGAGGTTTGTCCAGCTTGTGAAAGCAGCAAGCAGCGTATTACAAACACTGCCTCTGTGCAGCGTACTGGGGGTTTAAATCCTCAGTGGCATTTTCTGTGCCTCCAAAATGCATTTGATAAATATAGCAGAGGCTGCTTTGAATCAATACCTGTTGAAAGAGTAGACCTGCTAAAAGAATTAGAATTTGTTGCAACAAGGTTATCCCTTTAACAGGTTTCTACTCGAATCATCAACAATCCTCATTTTACAGCCCAGCTAAAGCCACTGGAGAAAGTCGGGTATTTTCCATCCTTTCTTTTCAAGCCCGTCCTTAGAAATGTTTTCTAGCCCTGCTCGCAGTGATTTCCTTCCACCCGGCCAGTGGTAATGGCTTATGTAATTATGACTTTGTACATGAGCTGAACTCCCTATGGATGTTTAGACTCTTATTATCTTTAACCTCATCCACCTCTGTCAGTGAACTCTCACCTCGGCGGCTTGGCGGGGGATCAGCTGGTGAGCAGGGTGGTTAATGACGGGCAGTTCATTAACCCTTCTGGGATATGACCGTCCAGGAAGGCAGAGGTCCGTTTCTCAACGTTTCCGGTATCCCTAGAAGCTGTCTGAGAAGACAGTCCACTCAGCTGTGGGCTTAGAGGTCAAGCCCACCAGGCTGTGGCTTTGCTGTACTGAGAGGTCTGTACTGCTTGGGAGATTTTGACAAGCTTTTTTTTATAAAAAACCCCCCAAGTTTACTATTAATTTTTCATTGCTGTCATTACATTTCAGCTCCCATAAAATTAATTCCCACTCTTTTCCTTGCCCAGATGCGCTGGACAAGAGATTCAAGGAGTTCTCAAACAAACTGCTCGTCCCAGGAGACTATTTGCCTTCTGCTTCTTCCCCTCACACATCCCTTCAGCCGGTGCCATTAAGTGTAGTGGTAGAACAAGGCGACGTCCCCATAGGGCAGAGGTAAGAGGTGATTCTATAATTCTAAAATGATTTTTCTCCCCCAGGGAAGTGACTCCTGCCCATGGTGGGTTTCTCATGCCCAGCATCAGCACATCCCTGGAGGTACCAGCACGAGCCTGAAATCTTGGCAGCACCTTCAGAAGAGAGTAAGGAAAAGGACAAGGAAAAACAATGACAACTTGGGGCTTATTACTGGATATGAGTGAACTTACTATTATTCACCTCAGAAATGGAAGAACCACAGGAGGTGTGATAAACCATCTGTAAAATTCTTGAGAATTAATTTGAGATCTTGGTCCAATTTCTTCTGGACTTATTAAGCACTGAGCTAAGGGGAATTTTTATTTCCCAGAAAAAAGCACCAAGATTGAAACGTGAGAGCTCAGTTAACAGCGACCCAGACTGCTAAGATCCAACTGGTGTGCTGAGACCCTTTCATGTCCCCTTGAGCAGCCACCATTTTTCAGTCACAAGGCGTTTGCTGCTGGGTTTCAACCCTCATCCACAATATTAACGTGCCCGTTTTAACACTCAACCTTTTCCCTGGAATTTTGAAGTCTACACTGAATGCTGATTTATGACATTTAACATAAGTTACACACACGGTATGTCAAGCGACCGTTGAACCAAAACTTGCAATGATTTAAGGGCCGGGATTTCACCGAGGTGTGTCCTCATCCATATGGGCAAACAAGATCCAAAGTCAACAAAGTCGCTGGTTTTTTCCTGTGGACACTTTGCTTTGGGTTTTGTGTATGTTGCCAGAAAACAAAATCAACAAAAGCAGTACAGCCTGCATCATGTTTTCACACTGTTAAGGATATAAATGATCTCTCTCTAGGACAACCACATGTTAATACATTTTTTGGTAGTCTAATTATCTCCTTTTTTTTGTCCAAAGCAAAAACAATTCAGCTACAGCAATGGCGAGAATGAAGTAAAGGGAAATTAAACTGTAATGACAATACTGACCCATTTGAGTATTGTTAGAGGAAACCTCCTACCTCAATTAGAAACACACTTCAGTACCCCATACAAAACCAAGAAATCAGATTATGTCCCGCGCCCTTAATCTAGCATCCAATTCACTTAAATGTCTTCACTATGAAATTTTTCATTGTTTTTCCTCTCCGTCTACCCTTATACAATTCCAGCAGTGTGCTGCACTGGATTCCCCTCAGCCCCTTACTGAAGAATGAAGCATGCACACCAGTCGTCCATAGGTACGTAGGGACAGCCTGACAATCCCGCTGGGGATGAACAGTGTTTCTAGCACTGTTCTTTACGGTGGGGTTAACCCTTTAGATTTGCTTTATGCATCCCATCCTCTGATGAGAATCAATGGCCATCACTGGGCCAGCAAAGCAGGTTCGTTTTCCTGCAGCAGAACTTCTACTTTCACTGCCAGAAAAGCCTGTGGGGGCATTTTCTTCTGAAGCACTCATCATTTCCACCTGCCTTTCCTCTTTGCGGTTAGCAGCTGTGGTCCTTTACTGTAAGAAAGATCTTTGGTGTGAGGGTGTGGGAGCCTGGCCCAGGCTGCCCAGAGAGATTGTGGAGTCTCCTTCTCAGGAGAGATTCCAAACCCGCCTGGATGTGATCCTGCTTTGGGTGACCTGCTGGGGCAAGGGAGCTGAACAAGACGATCTCCTGAGGTCCCTTAAACCCCACCATGCCAGGATTCTGTAGTGGGCACTAGTGGGGCACAGGAGCACTGAGGAGCAAGCGGTAGCTGCAACAGCTAGTGCTGGTCTGTGGCGTCCATATGGACAGTAGGACTTAACATTAAGGCCTTTCTTTACTGAGTTTGGTCCTGGCCCCACGAGTCCAACTCTAGCTGTCAGGGGACTTGTTGTAAGTAATGGTCATTTCTGTTTCATAATTATCTTGAATAAACACAATTAGTTCCACATTCTGCTGTTTTCTTCCTAAGGCATCTGTAAACATTCTGTACTATTCTAGCAAACGGCTTTTGGCGATCATTAAAAAAAAAAAAACAAAGCAAAATGGTTCTCAGTGGATCCTTTTAATTTATTCTAAGGAGTGTGCCCAGAGGAGCAACGAGACCTACCGGACAGTAATGGCAAAGGGATATTATCTTTCACTTAGTTAACCATCATAACCCACTTTGAAGTATCTCCAAGCACAGTCTTCATGTGGTTAAACTAGAACATAGGCTCAAGAGTTTCCACTTCAGGCTTTCTCTTGCAAGCCAACCTAATGGATTTGGTACAAATAACGCAGGCATCCTACTTCCATCCTCCCCTTAGAAAGGATACCCACAAAGCAAGCCAGAAGTGTTGCTAAAATGAAAAAAGAGGGTAGAAATTTTCGACAGCACCGGGCAGGCAAACATCTGTTCTTTTCTCAAGGCTGCTGATCCCTTGTAGCCTTCGGGCACCGGTCGCTTTGCTTGTCCTCTCCGTGCCCCATTTATTCTGCCTGTGACACAGGGACAGAGAGCGCTTGCCTGCTTTTGTCACTCTCTTTAGATTGAAAGCGCTGCAAATCCGCAGCAACACCATCCCCTACAGAACAGTGGTGCCCAGCTTACATACAGCTAAGATAATAGAATAGTA
>JAVSBS010001672.1:41188-59403 GCA_033124195.1 Coracias cyanogaster
TAATAGAATTTTGTAGATTTTGCATTAGGGTAAGAGAAAATCAGTAATCCCAGCCCATGAACAATGAAAAAAACCTTGTAAAAAAGCTTATTGAATGAGGAGGAAGCAGCACTGCAGTCCCTGTTCTAGTCAGCAGGCAGTTAAACCCAGGAGGAAAGTGTCAATTGGTAAAATTAGCTAAAAAAGTTCCTCTGAGTTTTTTGCCCTACATTTGGACTATCAAAACTGAGGCAAACTTTTCAAAGCAAATTGCTGAGGATTGCCAAGTTAACAAGCTGTTCTGTGCTGCAAGGGACATATTTATGGACATACTTTCAACAAGACGTACCTAGTGCTACCAAGCTGTGCTGTACTAAAGAGCAGTAAGTATCAGATAAACTGTTTTTTTCTTAATAAAGGATTTCACACATGAGAATGATTAAACACGGCTCAAATACTCAGAAGTGTACAAACTAGCACTCCCCCCCAAACCCACTCCTCTTTTCTGCTACAATAGTGTCCAAACAAAGTAAGAAAAGCCAGGAAATTCAAAGATAAGAAGGTTACTACACAGAAATTTATAATCCGTGCACTTGTGAAGAAGCCACTGTGAGGTTAATTATGGGTGAGTACGAGGTCTTCGGTAGTAATTCTTATTTTAGTGGGGTTGTGTGTAGCATCTTGAACGACATTTCAGAGCATGCCTTCTGAATCTATCAGGTCCTTGTTCCTTAAGGGCTGCAGTTTGAAATTGCTTCACAACCTTTTATCAAGAAAAACACTCTAAAAATTAATTCTAGCCTACAAGACAAACAAAGCCAGTGCAGCGAGCAAGGATGCCTGGGCAAAGGGCTGGCTTCTGATCGCTTGCTATAAGGAGCAGGGATTTTCACGACGTTTCTCCTCAAAAATCAACCTTAACCACTTGTATGCGATGGGCCAAATACATTGAATTTCCTGTAAGTGCCTAGCAATGCAGGTGCTATCTCCAGACGCAAGACTGTTTGACACAGCCAGGTCCCATTGCAGCTCCTAGCCCTCAGGAAGGCTGCAGTGATGCAGTTTACTTCAACTCCCATTTGCAGAAGGGTAAAGTTCAGAATAGACATTAATTTTCCATCACTAGGAGCTAAGAACACACGCATGGAGAGTACCCATTGCTGGGAGGATCCTCAGTATCCAGCCATCATACACAGAAGCCCACCAGTGGTGTTACAAAACCTGCCAGAGAAGGTCCACGTGGCCTATAAACAACGCCAACTTCAACCCAACAGATTGTTTGCCTTCAACCTGGTTTGTGCTCCCTGATTCAGATCAGAAACAGTGCTGTGAGCAGGGAAGGATTCCTGTCTGTGAGCTTGTTTCAAAGCCAGCTGGGCACTTTGGGTCTACTTATACATCTAGAAACGCTGGGAGCCTGCGTGGTACGTGTCAGACCCCAGCCTTTTTCATAGGATATTTTCTGTCTTAGAAGAGACCTGTGTTCTGAGAGCCTTGCAACACTCTCCACTCAAATGCCGGAGCTCAAGATGAAGCTTATACCAACCAGCACGTCACTCACTGGGAGGTAACTCCAAGATCTAGAAAACATTATGAATAATTTTATTTTTTCCCCTATAGCCCCTTTCTTTCATGTAACCTTAACCACGTTTCTGAGTAGCTGCTGTCTCCCATGTCATCTGTACATTCCAAGCGTCATGTGGAACAATAGGTGCATCTTCACTTATTCTGTTTGTCAGATTAAAGTAATTCTATTCAGTACACCCTTTAAAAATACCTCAGAAATAAATATTCCCATTAAAATGCTTGGCTTTTCAACAAATATGAGGTTTAGCTTTTGCTATTTTAAACCACAAAGCTACCAAGGGTTTGAATAGGAGGGGAAAAAAAAAATTAACTGCAGGAGCAAAAATAACAGAATTTAATCTAAAAAAGTCATTTGCATGCAGCACAAAAACCAGAGCACTGCAGAATGTTTTCTCACTTTCCTTCTAGACTCCTACTGTTCTCAAAAAATGATTTCATGCTTACCTTTAAGAATAACCTTAACCTTAGGGGCTTTCAGGAGGAGATGTAGATGCACTTACATCAGCCACAACGCTATCCCTTACTGCAGTATCTGAAAACACATTCATTCCAGTGCCTGCAAGCCACATTTCTGCTTTTTAAGTGCAAACTCAAGTTTTGGAGGATTTTTTTCCCTCTAGTTTTGGGAAGAGATATTTAAGCAGAAAGAGCAGCTTGTTTCCTTGACAGCAGAGAACCAACTGTTTTGGTTTTCTTTGTTCCATGTCTGTTCAACATACTGTATCCATAGAAATAGCTGCTGTCCCAGAAGTTCAAGCATTTTTGCATTATATATACACCCAGAGACTGGGTTAATGCTACCTCAACTTTGCAGAGTTTCTATCATAACATTTTACAAACGGGGTGGGGGGGGGGAAGAAAGAAAGAAAGTCAAGGTTCCCAAGGCAACGCTGTACATTCTGTGTGTTTTCTGATTTAGATTTAACATTTCAAAAACATCAATATTAAGCTACACATTTAAGAAATAAAGCCAAATGCGATGGGTTGCTGCTACAATGAAACTGCTGCTTTTGCCATTTTTGCGTCACATAATATGAGGAACCTCTTGTCGTGCCAAGGGTGGTAGCTTGCAGTAGACCTAATGCTTCACCAAATATTTCCTCATATTTCAGAAGTGAATTAACGTAAAACAGACAGTGCAGGGTTTATATCTGAGGGTCGGGGTCTTACTTCTAAGACAAAAAAGCAGCTGATGAGCAGTACCTGCAAGCAAGTCCCTGTCTTGCCTCTGTCCTCCTCAGCCTCAGGCACCACCCAACTCTACCCCTGCTTCAAAACACCAAAGCAACTGCAGCTTTTTGAGGGCTGTTGGACTTGATGATCTTGAAGGTCTCTTCCAACCAAAACAAGTGTACGATTCTAAGTGTAAGAGCCTCAGGCTCCATGTTCTCCACAACACAGCATTTTACGAAGACACTTCCAACCACGTGCAGTTTGGGGGGGAAGGATGACTCCCAGAGAGCTATGGAACAGCAAGAAGGAATATGACAGCAAGGTCATAACTGAAACAGATTTGTGACTTCTGCTCCCATATCCTGGGCTTGTAGTTGTTTACAAAACACTGGGTGTGCACGTGGAAACCATAAAGGCAGATCCTACTCTCTTGAAGGACAAACAACCCTTCAGGTGTCAGGATTTAGAGAGTCCCCTGCCATGAGCACCCAGGCTGCCCACTGGTGTCTGGGTCATGGAAAAAGCTCAACGAAATCCCAGAGTGGTAGGGGTTGGAAGGGACCTCTGGAGATCATCTCTGCGAAAGCAAGGCCACCCAGAGCAGGTTGCCCAGGATCTCGTCCAGGCGGTGTCACAAATCACCCGATTCCAGGACGAGCCCTAATTGCTCTTTGGCTCAGGACAGATTTATTTTTCATTTTTCTCTGCAAAACAAGCCGTGTCCCAGCTCCGAGCGGCTCTCTGGGTGGCGAGGCGAGGAGGGGGGTCTGCGGTGGGGCTGGCTGTGTGGTGGGAAGTGCGAACCCCCCGTGCACGCTTGGCCTTCCCGGGCCGTGGAATATTGATGAGCTGTGAAAAAAAAAAAGCAGCGAGGCTCGTTCCTGCGC
This sequence comes from Coracias cyanogaster, assembly GCA_033124195.1. Lineage (NCBI taxonomy): Eukaryota > Metazoa > Chordata > Aves > Coraciiformes > Coraciidae > Coracias > Coracias cyanogaster. The sequence goes on from JAVSBS010001672.1 coordinate 44,815, forward strand.
TCTGCTGCGCCTGGTAGCTCTGTCTCTCTGTATATATGTATACATGTGTGCGTGTGTGCCAGTGTGGGTGTAAGCACATATTCTCCAAATATAAATAAATATAAATAAGCACGCACGCACATTTCTGCACAAATATTTATACAGATATATGAAAAAAAAACCAACCCAGGAAGGGAAATGAAGTAGCAGCATTTTTGCTCAAAAGACTTGCTGTGCACGGGGGCAAACGTATTGGTAATGGATTTTTAAAATTTTTTTTTTTCAGCTCAGCAACTTAAAACCTGATTTCCAACATGGCCTTCATACAATTGTTTTTTTTCCCACTTTCTCTCATTGTGTCCTTATGTACAAGGGTAAAGACTGCTCTACCGCGGCCAAGTCCAGTGTGCTGAAGGGAGGGTGAGCAGTGGGGAGCCCTGCCTGTGCCACTGTCCTTTGCCTGTTCCTGATTCCATGGCCTCGGGCAATGGTTTGCATTTTTAGGACAACAGCCGGCTATCTGCAAGCAGGAGACCACTCGTCAGGCTTCATTACTGCACACAAAATGACACTAGTGAGCCTGTGGTCACAACTGTGCTTATGGTGCGCTGAAAAGCCATTACATCTCATTGCAACAAAAAACTGCACCAACCTACAGGCTGACCAGCCCCATAAATCGCCAAAAAGCTGACAGGTCAGCTCATCGATGCAATGTAGTACCTGCGGTACGATTTCTGCAGAGAAGCCGTTGGAAAGGACAAGGAACTAAGGAATCTTTTCGTCAAAGGTGTTACATTTTAATAGGCAGTGCTCCTGTTTGCTTTATTGGGTACTGAGAAAATACAGAATTTAATTCTGCTGCATGCTCGCGGTGTTAAGCATGGGCGGCTGAAGTGTCTGCCCCTTCTCCGCATTAACAACCCTAAAAGGATAGTTAAAACCTAATGACCAGCATTAATGGATTTTCATGTTTGATAGCGTTATTTTTCATTGTTTAAATTTTTGGTATCGTACCGACCACGTTGACACACCCGATATATAGCATTTTAACTTACCCGTAAGTGAACCAGCTTCTGCTACAATTACAGGCCTTATTATTTAAGTCGGATAATGATTATATTTAATAATCTTGCATGCAAAGGGTAAAACTCCAAGAGACAAAGAAAATGCAGCCATTAGGATTCTGGAACATTCCCTTCTGAAGGAAATTCATATCCTAATGTGGCTAGCATTTATTTATTTTACATATAATTGGCCCTCATTGGCAAATGCAGCGAACAGAAGAACCGTGGGCCCAATTCTGACCCTGTGTGCACACATGGCTACGGACAAAGAGAGAGGGAATAATTTTATCCTGGGGAAACAAGACATGTAGAGAGAGGGCTTGTCTTTTCAGAGCTCAGATGCTATCGCTGGGGGAAGCAGAGAGGCTCCCAGGCCCACAGTGCCTTTCTCAAGCTTCCCCAGCATCATTTGGCGATTACAGCTAAAAGTGTTGAATAACTTGAGGTCACTCAAGCGTTAGTGCATGCATGTTGTGACCCAGATCAGCATCAGGGTATTCCTTATTAATAAAACTATTGCTGTGTCCATCAAACGTTAATACACGTTTTCCTTTCCTCAAAAACTTCACATTCTAGGCTGTAAGTGCTCCCAAACATACATTTAATGGCAGCTTATCATGATAGGGAAAAACTCATGACTAGGGGCAAAAGTCCTAACTGTTTCTTCCAAGCAGTGGGGTTAACTGTAGGTCTCGCCTCCACGTTTTAGTGGGCAGCAGAGCTCCGTAAAGCAGATATTCTATTGCAGTAATACCTGGCCTTCCAGCTTAGCTCTTCACTCCAGTGTAAGGGACATTGGGTACGTTAAAATGTGGGGGGAGGGAGTTCTCTGCAGAAAATACTTCAGGGGACTCAGCCATGTGGATTGAACTTTACCTGCAAGCTGCATTAAACTTTTCCAAGGCCTCTCGGGTTAAAAAAAAATGTAGGATGCTGTCACATTGATTAAATATCTGGGTCTTGACAGAAAGTCCATCAGCTGTGAATTTGAAGGCCACAGATATGATGATGGAAGTATAAAAGCAGCCCACGGACCTGTGAATGGCAATGCATTACTTTAGAAAGATTGATGTATTGTCACAGTAACAGCTAGCAGTAAGAGGAACTAATCTGCCAGAGGTTTTTCAGCATTCAGATACCGAGTTGCTCCTATAGTGACTCTTGCTCTGATGCTGAATTATGTGGCTATAGGCACCTGTAAAGCGCTTCTTCCCAGCACATACAGAGCAATGCACAGGTAATTGCTTTCAGCAGCTCACACTGGTGTCAATAAGAGGAAATTTTACTGAAAACTCCAGGGTTGCTATGGTGGCACCCAAAGATCAAGACTCCACGAACTGGGTGCTCAGGAAGGCCTGAGAATTAATTCTAGTGTCACTTCAGCCTTGATTGCTTAAGCGTGACCTCTTATAAATAAATAAATACCATATTTGCTAGAAATAAAGCAATAATGAGCAATAAGCGATAGCTACAAAAACTGGATCATTTGAGAGCTATGTTTCTATGAACTGTATTGGCCTGGCCCCACCAACTGACCTCAGGAGCTGGAAAATTTTGAGGATTTTTCCTGTTTATACAAGACAGCTTATTTTGTAGCTGATTTTACCCAGGAAAGTTGCCTCACAAGCACCAGTATAGTTCATTCTGGTATCTCTACTGGCGTGGAGGGAATTACCCACTGGGCAGAAACCGCTTTACATGTAAGGCTAACAGGAGACAGGGACTTGCCAGGTCACAGCCTCAGGGTTCTTTATAGCCTAAATACTATTTTAATGAATTCCAGCAGTTTAAACACAGAGCCAAGTCAGCGAAAAGTACCTCAGAAAAAGGACGGGTGTACAGATTGGAAGAGCCGTTGGCCTCACCAATTGTGAGGAGGAAACCTGCACATTTATCCACTGTGTGTTCAGTAACAGCCGAGACAGCTGCTAGGCAGCAGCGTAACACCAAATCAGTTCAGCAAAAGGAATATCAGCAACCGGTCTTTTGTTGTCATCCACCTGCAACACCTCCTAGAGCACACGATTTTAAGGTAGGGACGATAGTAACCAATATTTACTGCTTGTGTAGCGCTGCAGATGTTAAAGATGCTGCCTGTATGTTACTTGAAAAGCGACCACAACATCCCAGGTCATGAAGCGGCTTTCAAAGAGATGAGGAAACTGAAGTAGATGGCAAGTAATGTGTGTTTGCGTGCGATAAAAGCCATTATTTCCTGGAGCGGGCTGAATGTCTTTCCCAAGCATCTTCCAAAGGACCTGTTGCTCTAAATCCCGCTCAGCTGCACACAAAGCTCCTTGTGGAGCTTTGCACCGCTGGGGTTACGTTACCTTCTGTCTTAGCTTCCACACTTTATGGTACGTTATATATTGGGATGTATTTTTTTTATATCCAGGGCTTGGTGGGCCAGTGTCTCAGCTCAGCTATCGAACCACCTCACATCAAGCCCCAGTCCCTCAAAAGCAAGCTACTATACCCTAGTGCAGCTCATTTACAGCCAAGGAAGGATGATCAAGGTCATTTCCCTTCGTGTTCACTTTCTAAGCTAAGCACATCTGTTATGCCATGTGATGGGAAGGCCACGTGACCTTCAGCTGGATTCAGGATCTTTTCCCCACCAGAAATGCTGGGTCACTAGAGCTGCCCTTCTCCCTAATTCCATTTAATTCCTCTTCGAGAGCAGGCACCCCTCAAAGCACCACATGCTAAAAGTCAGCAATAGACTGTTCACAATACCACAGCCTCAGAGATTTCCAATGGTTGGCATAAGTAGAAAGAACCCAGAAGAAGAGACACCAGCTCCCAGAGCCTGGTGCACTCCTTCCTCTCTTCCACTCCTGCATCAAACCCTGAAACATTTTCTGCAGCCAAAATGTCTTGCTGGAAATTTGGTTCTCATCCGTTCTTCACTCATCCATGTCCTCAAACTTTTTACCGCTGCAGGGATAAGAGATTGCTACACTACCTACAGAAAATGGTGACATAATAGCGGTGCTGTAGAAAACTCTCAAATATATGGATATTCCAATTTATTTTAAGTGTTCCATCTGGAATATCATAATGCACTATTTACTGCTGTTCCTATATTTAAAACTGATAGGCCACACTTAGAGCAGCTGTGAAGATAACCACCAACGGGGGACAGATTGATAGATAACTTAATACGCCAGCCTTTCAAAAGCTCTTAAAACAGCTCAAACCCATTTCAGCTTCAAAGTTTACGTATGTGCAGCCTTACAATTTCTAGGGTGAAAATCCCTTGTGACTTCCTGAGTCTTTAAAACCCAAGGTATCGCCTGAGAAACTCTGACCTAGGAATGCTGTGTTCACCAAATACCCTGATGTGTTGCCTTTAAGCATCGAACAAAACATGAGCTGCAAGTGCGGTTTTTTGCATCATAGCTAAAATTATTTCTCCTTTCCCTTTTCCTTTCTCCCTCCTTTTAATTCTGAGCAGTTAGGCTTTGTCACAGGGATTGATTTTTCACTCGTGCTTACACCAAAACCGGGCTGAAGTCAAGACACAAGAGAAACGCAGTCTAAGACCCATGATTTCCACCTCAGGATGTATAATTCTTCATTCTCCTCTGCAGGCACTAGTCTCCTTCACAAACCAAACATGGGACAAAACCATCATGCTGTGATGAACTAGATGAACATCATATTAGCATGTCGATATAGATCTCTGGCTAAGAAGACACTCGGAGTCATCTTTACCTTGCTCCACACTACCAGGACCTCAGGAGCGTGCAGAGGAGCAGCACTAGGGAAACCCACCAGCAGCCCTTTGGACAGCTGACACTCCAGGAGTGTGAGGCTTTAAATGGTAGAAATGGAAACAGATGTGATCTTAGGAAAAAGCTGATTGGATCAACTTATTGTATTATTATTAGGTTTTAAAGAATAAATTAGCTCAGCACTGACTTGCTGTCACTGCCACCTGCACTCCGTGGCTTTGGCATAGCCAGTCCTGTTTGGGGTTTGACTACTCAATCTCTCTCCTATTTCCATGAGTATTCAGAAATACTCACGATGGGGAATTTAACCCGTTACTGTACGATAAGTTGAAATGGAAAACCGGAGATGACCAGATACTCCAAGGGAACACTCCATCTTCCCTTTCTTACCCTCCTCAATCATTGCTCACCACATGCTCATCTCTCTGTTTCCTTCACCTGACTCTCAGACGCTCTGGTCCCTGGCTGACCCCTCTGCCCTGAACAGGAGCACTCCAAGTTCTGATGAGATTGGCTTAACTGGAATTACTTCTCTGGCGATGAAACTAAGAGCAGATTTTTCAGCCCCTTCTCTCTCACACCCTCTTTTTCTCACCACTCATCCCCCTCCCGCTTTAGGGTGCTTTAATGTGATAAGGTGCTATAGACGGTTAGTCTAAGCTGCTGGTTTGGAATGGTTAGTGAGAGTGAGCTAACACACGTGTGCTCTGCAGACATATTTTATTATTACCTTTCCAGCACTGTCAGGTCTGTCAAAGGAAGTTCAGCTTCACATTATGGTTTTCCATTATATTTAATGTTTTACACCTCAGGAATGTTTTATAAGTAGGGCAGAAGTTGTAGGAGCCACTGAATCTGACTCAGATAGGCAGCCTAACTCCAAGTCCCCTATTAACTTTTTCATCTCCCTGCAGAAGTTGTTTCTGTCCATATTTTTATTTCAGCTGGGCTGAGTGGGAGAAAGAACTCTAAGGGAGGTCTTAGCAGATGGTTGTCACAAACTGCATACGGCAATTGAGAATTAGTGTGCAAGCATATGCAACCTGGTACAGTATGAAACATTCCAGCATATGAACACTGAAGTAAATCAAGCTTGGACAGGAATTTTTTTTTTTTTTTATTATGAAAATTAGAATTTAGCTTCTTTTTTCATCTGCACATATGGATCTCAGGGTTTCGCAACACATGGGGCCAAACTCCGGACTTAAGAGGGGCTCCTTGGAAATGTAGGTGGCTACACTTAGTGTGAATTGAGTTCGCTAAGTTTAATGTAAAAACCAAACCATGCACAAATACAAACACAGCCACTGCGTATATAGCTATGTCTGTATGTTACACCTAATTTTATCTTCATCATCCCCCTTGCTCCCCACACCAAATAACCCGTGAAGGAAACCTAGTGAAGAAAAGAACGGAGAAGAAAGGCGGTTCTGAAAATTATAACTTGGGGATATATGTTATTGGGTATTTTCGTTTTGGAAAAGCAGCACCTTTCCTGGAAAAACTGACTGAAACGGGAAAAATATCAAATGGGGGAGCAAACACTCTTTTGTAGGTCGTGCTTTAAACAAGTAGGAGGAAGGTTTTTGGTACTCTGCCTTGAGATGTGCAAGGTTCGATGAGGTCTCTGCCTGAGCAGGGTTCAGGTAGCATCTGTTCCCTGGCGCCCCGCTTTCCAGGCTGGTATCGCCCACCGCCCGTCCTCTCTGCTCCAGAGCCTGGAGCACGGGAGGGATGTTGGGAGTGGGTTTTGCTGTGAGGGACGCCCCTGGAAAGTAACACCTCAATGCTTTCCTAACCTTCCCACTTGCCCTTCTCGCTAAGTTATGGTGGAAAAACAGAACTGAGAGAGGGGGAAGAATGCAAATACTGGCACGCAAGGAAATACAGAATTACATATTGGTCGACCAAAACACAAATCAACTCAAAACTACAGGAGTCCACCAACATGCACATAAATCATTTATAACGATAATCCAAGGCTAGGTCCAAATCTCATTAAAGTATATGAATCCTTAATCTATTTTGGCAAAAAAGAGCCAATACACATTTTTTCTTTTTATCATAAATTACAGTTCTGTGGCACTGTGCAAATATTACCAAGCTGTAAGACAGCTGTGCTCCATTAAAATGTGTAATGGTCGCTGATTTCTTACAGCACATGGTCATCAGGCTGAATCTACAGCCAGTAATTAGGAAGATGAAATGTTTAATTGTGCCTTAATTTTGATAAAATTTATCTGTCACACATCCCGTAGTCAAGCAGTATGCTCACAAATCAATGTCATCAGGCCCGAGCAAGAACTGAAGCACCACACTCTTGTTCCTGACAGATTCATTTGAATATCAAACTGCTCCGGATGAGCCCCCAGACTAGCAAAGCAAGTTCAAACTTTCCCGATGGTCATGGCTCTCACCACCTCGGCTAAAGGACACCGAGGTCAGAGCAAAAGGCAGGTCCTTGCCTTTTGTCTCTTGCTCAGCAAGTTCACTGGGCGAAGCAGCCCACCTAAAATTTTTTTTAAAGCTAAAAAACTTCTTATTGACTACTGCAAGGGTTGGGAGGTGGTGAGGTCAGGCTTCATCCCCTATTTCCCCCCTCCTCTTCTTCGTTCTCCCGCTGAAAAACCATGTGAGCAAAGCCAGGGTCCATTGTGTAGGCGAGAGGCAATCACTCACTTCCCTGCTGGCAGTACAGCCGTGCACATTACAGCAACCACTCATGTGCAGATTATTACCACACATATGCATTATTATTTTTTTCAGGTTTTTTTTTTTTACACCGCAGTCCACATGGCGTGTCAAAATGCCCAGTTCCATTTTTAAAAAATGCATGATGTGCTTTTAAAACATCTGAACGTGGGACCTGTTTTGTTCACAAATTATTTTTTTGCTTCCTTCCTCTCTCTCTTTGAACCAGAGTAACAGGAACGGGACCCAGGATAGACCCACTATACCACAATGGTGGGCACACTGGCCTCTGCTCAAAAATGCTTCTTAATTGTTTTCAAAGAGCCATTGTTGATCTTGCCCATCTGTCCTGTTGTACATTTGCACCACAACAGCACCCCCAGCACAGGGATTGAACCCGGCAGTGCTGGGTTAATGAGCATAAACCTTCCCCTGCTTGAGCAAAAAGACAGTGCCCACAACTTCAGATGCTGTAGCTGACCCAGGAGCATTGATACGTGCTCCAGACAGACTCAGGCAAGGATGGAGAACCTTGGTCTTCCTATGGGTCACAATGCAGCAGAAGCTACGTAGGAACCTTGACGGCATGAGCAACAGCAGTTATCATCGCCTCCCTGATTTGGAGCAAAGCCACACCAAGCGTCAGGTATCGTATGGTTTGGGCGTTGGAAGAGCTTATCACCGTGTTTTCATTGGAGCAGACCTCCTGGAGCTGGGAACCGGGCTTGCTTTTTGCACCTAGTGAAGGTTGAGTCTGTGTCCCAGTGGAGAGCAGGAGCCCCGGTTTTGTTCCCCTAAAGTCAATCCCGTACACGCATGGCCACGTATTCTGCAGATTATTGAAGAAGTGGCCAACAGGCAGCTTTGGTAGAATCTGCAATTCTGATACGCAGTTCAGAGAGAAAAAAACATGGGAGTATATCCAACTGCTGCTAAGACAGGAGATTGCATATCCTGGCTTGCTCACTGCTCTCCTTTTCTCTACAGGACAGTCAGGTGTCCAGCCTTGTTCTTTAAATCCTCTTAACCACCAGCTGATTATTTCGCCTTTGGAGTTTTTCTGCTGTTCCCACTCTAGACCCAGAAGATCCTCTGGAATGATGGATCAAAAGTCCCAGCTGGGGTTATCCCATCAAACCCTGTTTTCCCTCTGTGTGCTTCACCTGAGCTTGATTGTTAAAAGTCTAAATAGACGAGAGACCAGCAAGTTAACATCTCTGCAACTGCAGTCATAATTAACTGTGTGAACATGCCCCTGTCTTCTTGTCATAACCTCGCTGTTGCATTTCCACTGTGAACACAAAATGTGTATTTCTTCTTTGTGACCTCCCTGAGACTGCCTCAGCCTTAATCTGAAGCGTGTCATTTATCTGAAATGAGTTATTCTACCTCCATTCTAGAGCTCTCTTCTTCTTTTCCACAACCAGATGCCTCTTTAGCAAATGTTGGAGCATCACAAGCCTGGTGTCTGTTCTCTTCAACAATATCTCACATAGCATTTTGATTTTATTTCTCAATAAAATATTAGATAATCAAATTTTCAATCTAGGAATTAAACTCTGCAAATCAGTTAGCTGCTGTGAACACGTCAGTTGCTCGGGGTTTTTTCCCCCATTTAGAAGCATGTATTTACAAATACTAACTATCTTTCAGAGACAATTGTCAACTATCATCCAGCCCTTTGTATGTTCCAGATTCCATCATCATGACACACCCTACACAGGGCTACACACCAAAACCATCACAGCAACTGGAGCCAGAGCAGGACGGTTGCTTGCTGTCCACCAACGTAGCTTTAGCAGTGTGCCAGGGCCAGCAAACCCTGACTATGGTTTTGACTTCATAGCGCTAAAGGCTTAAAACCTACCTCCTGGTGAGAGCTTTCCATGTCATAGTTCTTGCTGTGAACAGCACGAATTTATTTATTTTTCTGTAATTTATTTATTTTGAGCTTATTTCTTGCATGGTGTTGAAATAGGAAAATCAACTCCCCTTCCTATCAAGGTTTTCTACAAGATGCTGCTTGTAACACACAGGGACTCTTGGAATGTAAAAAGAATTGCTTTGGTTTACGCTGAATTGCCACATTTAGGGTTTCTCTTGAGTCTGTGCATTAGGATCGCTTACATCAAATAGAAATCCCTCCCTTTTTGAATCTACATAAATATTGAATCTTCAAATTCTGGTACAAACATAGAATCACAGAGCAGTTTGGGTTGGAAGGGACTCATCTAGTCCAACAGCCCTGCACTGATCAAGGACCACTTCAACTACAGCAGGTTGCCCAGAGCCCCAGCCAACCAAAAAAAAGGCATAAAACCACCTGCTGATGCTATCTTCATAAAAAATCTTGCAATTCTGTCTCTAAAGCCAACAATGACCGAGGCATTCAGTCTAGCTAAGCTCACCAGCTCCATCTACGCCAGATAAAAACATAAGCACAAAAATGCTGATTTTGTGCTCCTAACCTGCTAGGAAATTTTGACCTAAACAAGAAGAATGTATTAAAGCAGTCGTCTGATGTAAAAATAATTGAGCAGATCTGCAGGATTTTTAACCTCAGAAAAAAATTATGAGCTCCACCATTCTGTCTTCTCTGATTTCACTATTCCTGTTCCGCATCATTGGGGTCCACCCCTTGTCCCCCACGACAGAGCACTCTTAAACCTTAGGTTGGAGTCAGTGTGAGATCTTCAGTTGCCAGCGTTGGAAAGGCAGGCAGGAGATAAGCCTGCCCTTCATCAGCGCCTTCTAGAATGTTCTTGCTCTCCTTCATTCCTTCTTATATTTCACAACAGTACTGAAGGCTCTAGTAAAAAAGATTTCTTTTGGGAATAATTCTTCAGTTTTCGTCAATTTGGTTGCAGTTCCTTGATGTTAATGAGATTACAGATTTGAACAGTGATTATGACAGTGTTAGCAGCCTGTAATCTGTCAAATCCCTCAGAAGTCTGTTTTAGCTAAGATTTCTTATATAATCATCTGGCTTACTTATTTACTTAATTACATGAACTCCGCGCCTTCTTGTAATATCTCAAGAGACAAACCTTCCAATTAAAACATTTTTGAGTACCAACCTAAACTTCAACATCTTTGAGGAAGACAAGCAGAAAGTCATAAAAGCCTCCTGAGGTAGCTAAACATGCAGGTAACTGCTGTGGCCATCAGTGTCATCAGGAGGTGACAGTCCTTTTTTTCCCCTCTCTTTTTTAACAATATTGGGGTTTTTCCCCAGACAACCCAGAACAGGGGGCTTTGGTGGCCACCATCTGCGCACATACAAAGTCTGTGGTAGTTTCTTCATAGGTTTCTGTATTGATGTACATGAGCTGTAGCCAGAACCTCAAGGTAACATGTTCAGACTCAAGAAAGAATCTCCTCGCTTCTACTAAATGTCCTATTGTTTGAGGAGTGACAAAGGCTTTTTATTATTTATTTGTATTTGTGTATTTACCTGAGCAGATAATGAAAAATGGGCTCCTGCCACTGACAGCTCACAGCCTGGCTTTCTGAAGAGACAAAACAGATGATGGAAAGAGACAAACAGTGTGGGTAAGTGAGGAAATGAAAAAATAAAAATGTTTTGCCGTGTAAAAAATAGACTCCTCTCCCTCTGCTTAGTCATTGTCAACTGGCATTCTTCTGCTGACAGTCTGCTAAAAACTAATTGTAAAGATGAAATTACAGAAGCATAGCACAGCAGAGCTCTGAATTGAGACAGAAGCTTTTCCCCAAGCATAAAGACTGCTAATAAGAAGAGGGTAATGATGGTCTTTGTTGAAATAACTGATTTTTTGGAGACAAAATCAGCTCTTTCAACTTAATACTCTGCGGATATCCTTCCAAACTCCACAATGTGAATTCTTTAGAATCATAGAATCATTTAGGTTGGAAAAGACCTCTAGGATCATTAAGTCCAACCTTTATCCATCATCTCCCTGACCCCTAGACCATGTCCCAAAGTGCCACATCTACTTGTTTTTTGAACACCACCTTCTGATAGCTTCCAATTGAACTCAAGGTGCTCCTCTAACTGTAAATATCATCATTCTACAATTCACTTAAGGTGGAAGCTAATTCCTTTCAACTATTCCTTCACACCACTGTAGTCCAGTTTCTGTTTACAAAGGGAACAATCAACGTGAAAAGCATCAAATCCAGGTTTGAATGGCTCATACTGCACGGGGTTGGCTTGGGTTGTGTCCATCCATCTTGCTTGCACAGTGCGTCTCTTCCCTGTCTTTTCCTCCCAACTTCACAACTGGCAGGATCTGAGAAGACTGGGATCCCACGGGGAGCTCCTAGAAGGTCATGAAGTGCCAGTGGACGCAGCAAGCTGCCTTCAACACCACCACTTGCAAAAATGCCGCTGGACTATAAAGTCTGATGCTAAAAATCAGAGCTTACTTGGTTTTTGTGCTTGTAAAGGGAGTAGGTCACACAACGGTACCCTCTCCTCATTGATCTTCAGATGTTGCAATCGTTCGTGCAAATTAATCATCAGTAATTTAACAAAGTTACACAAACGTGCATTTCACTTGGCAGCAACCAAACAAAAAAAAAGCCATTAGAATTCACCAAACGTGCTAAAAAAGCCCGACAAATTCCGCAAACGAAGACATGAGAGGTCATTAACTATTACCGCCAGCATCATGATTTTACTCCAGAACCACATGTTGTCCTGCTAAAACACCAGTGGAAGGAAGAAAAAAAACCAAAACAACGAAGCCATGAATCTCTAAATCCTCACATTTTAGGGATCGTTTTAAGTACTTTTCATAAGACCTCATGAAATCAGTATCAATGGGTTAGTAGAATGAAAACTAAAGTGTACAGGAATGACTGCAAGGTGGAGAAAGTATACTCCAGAATTAATTAGAAGGAAAAGAATGCACTGCTTGAGTACATTAGTGATTTTACATTAGCTTCTTAGTATGTTTTACCTACTCACACTCTTTGGCTAGTTTTATATAAAAGAGCACTGATATTAAGAGAAGACCTCAAGGAAAGTAGTTATAATTAATGTCTCTTTTGTCTGGTTTTTTACTTCTCTAATCAGAGAGAAGGAACAATGCAATGTAATTAGAGGCCTATGGAGCCCCCAAAAAAGGAAAAAGACATTTCAAATAATTTGCAACTAAGCCAACAACTTTTGCTGTTTGCAGTATCAGCATACAGCATTTCCTGTGCTAAAGAAATCTAGGAAACATCAACGGCTTTGAGGAAAACCCTTAGAAAAGAAGGGTGAAGTCTGTTGAATGCATTTTTCAACAGAAACCGTTCATCTATTTCTATTTAGGATTTATTTCTTAGCACCCTGGTTTAGAGGGCTACAAGCCAATACTTGGTTGTGGTCCAACAACATCCCACATCCCCCAGGCAGATGATTTTACATTATAATAAATTAATATATTTTAAAACAAAAGCCACACATGAACCTACCCAAACCTCTGCCAAACAAGGTGCCCTTATGCCGAGGGCAGCATTTGGAGCCTGGGACAGAAAGGTACCGGGAATGTTATTTTTAAGGAACATGCTTAAATTCAGGATTTTCTGGATTATCAAGACCTGGCACAACCCCAAATATCTGAAAGCTGCTTCCTCAGAAAAATGGGCTCCACAGCACTGACAGCAGGAACAAAGGCTCATCTCCAGCCTGCGGAACGCAGTGTCCATCTGGACGGTGGCCACGGTGACGAGGGGTGGGGGCAAGCAGAGGAGCGGCCCCGGCCTACAGGTCCTCACTTCAGCGAGCCGGTGGTAGAGCACCTCGACAGGAGAGGCTCTGCCCGGGCCAATCTGCCTCGCCACATTGTATGGGCTACATACCATAACGCCACAAGCTGCCACACCGCCTAACACCCTTCCCTGAGAGCCCTGCCGTGCCTCGGCTGATTTACCCCCACTGCAGAGCTGCTTTGTCCTAGAAAAGGACAAAAAAGACCTGTTGGACCATTGCCCAGGGTGCTGGGTCATCTCATTTAAACCATATTTTTACCTTGAAAGGTTGGACTAGATGATCCTTGAAGTCCCTTCCAACCTGGGATTCTATGATTTTCTGCTCGTTACCAGCTGTTAAAGAGGTGAACACAAACCTCGTGGAAGCAGCTCCATGGTTTCAATAAAAGGACATTTAATTTATACTAGGTCTTAAGGCAGGCTCGGTATCTAAATTCTTAGCCGGTCAGGAGAACGTGACGTTTCCCAATGCCACGGTGTGCTGGGGACTTGCCCGTATCCCACAAAGCACAGCATTGCTTTCAGCGAGCAGTTAGACCCGTTACACTCAGTAACTCGCTTTTGTTTGAGCTACTTGGACCAGAAAAAAAAAAAACCACCACCAACAAAAAGCAACCACAATCCCAACTTCTCCTGCGCTGACCCTGGGCACCAGCCATATTGAAGAAGGAAGGGTTGTTGGCCTGCGGTGCCAACATACTCCACCTTCACGGGGAGGCCGTGCCCCTCACGCTCCAGCAATGCCAGACGGCGCGGGGACGAGGCGGGCTGGGGCTGGCAGGTGGTGGCACAGGAGGTAGTAAGTGAGAGCAGCGCGGCAGAACTAGCTGTAGAATAATATCCTCGCGTCCTCAAAACTGTGGGAGTGTTTTTGACTTTCGCTGCTTCCAAAACCTAACAAATATGAGATCACGGCTCCTGGCAGAAAAAGGGCAAATGTGTAGTGGTAAGATTGCCAGGGACGGGAGGTGTTGCCCACCCTGTCCCAACAGGTAGTCCATTGACTTCAAACCAGCACCAACTCCTCTGCGTGCTGCCCCAAAGCACTCTACATTCACCCTGTCTACACCCACGCAAGCCAGAAAGTCCCCCAAAGGGATCCCTCACGTGATGAATCCCCTTTGCCACTGAGCTGGGCAGAGCGTTGCGGCACGCAACGTCCTAGACTGGCTTTGTTTGCTGTTTTAACTCTCTGCAGCTAAAACCTCTTTGTTCTCAAAGACAGGATGAGAGGAAATGGCCTCAAGTTGCACCAGGCAAGGTTTAGGTTGGACATGAGGAACAATTTCTTCCCTGCAAGGCTTGTCAAGGGCTGTGCCAGGCTGGGCAGGGCAGTGGTGGAGTCCCCATCCCTGGAGGGGTTTCCAAGCCGTGGAGAT
>JAVSBS010001672.1:62225-98179 GCA_033124195.1 Coracias cyanogaster
CCAACCTCCTTTCAGGGAGTTGTGGAGAGCCAGAAGGTCTCCCCTGAGCCTCCTTTTCTCCAGGCTCAACACCCCCAAGTCCCTCAGCTGCTCCTCACCACACTCCTGCTCTAGACCCTTGCCCAGATTTGTTGTCCTTCTCTGGACACACTCCAGCACCTCAAGGTCCTTCTCAGAGTGAGGGGCCCAAAACTGAACCCAGGATTTGAGATGCAGCCTCCCCAGTGCCAAGTTCAGGAGGACAATCCCTGCCATAGTCCTGCTGGCCACACCAGTGCTGACACAAATGTTGGCACGCACTTGTATTGCCACAAATCCTGCACCAATGGCTTTTTCTATTTAAAATAATGCATTTGGTCTAATACCGATTTTATTGGGAACCAAGGACTGTACATTTGACTGGAGTGTTTTACGAAGGCCGGGCTGGATGAGCGCGCATTGATTATCATGCCGCGCGCTGGAGCTGATAGACCTGGTGTGGTAGCTGCTGAAGCAACGCGTTCATCGGGCAACGAAGCCCTGCAGCAAAGAGAAACTAATGGAAACAATGAGGGCAGAACACCTGGCTGGGGAAGACTAGACCCTCTCCATTGCCCACGGCCAGAAATCGCTCCCGATTGTTATTCCCAACAATGGAAGGCCTCTGGACTGCAATAAAATTTGCAAATGAGTTTTCACATTGGCCAATGAAATTCTATGGCTTTGTCCATCTGGGTTGACACAGACCACCATGCTAAGAAAGAAAATGAGGTAAGAAAGGTGCTAACTGCTACTGTTGGTGAAAAGTATCTTGGTCACAAACGGGCCTGAGTCCTTTGGCTTTACCCTAATTTCTGGTGGAAGTTTAGCCTTATTAGGCAGGTTAGATCAGCTCATGTCCTCATTCCACACCCAGGACCGTAATAACAAAGTCATCTGTAAGTCAGACATAGCAGCAAAGTTGTAAAGAATCTGTCTTTCTGCACTGCAGGGTTTTAGGCAGCAGGTGACACGGGATGGCACATTTCACTAGCAACATGTTTTACTTTTTACCTGAATTACAGACAAAGTGTCCACAAAAGGAGCAACCTTTGACTTTAAGAGCTAGAGGGACTGTTAGAAAGAGATAGGTAAAGGATATGCTTCTTGTCCAGTTCTCAGCTGGACAACAGGTATTTGTCACACAGTTAAATTCCTTGGATTTCCCTGTGAAAATAGCGAAGCAGAGGTGAGAGGATGCACCAACAGTATTGGAGAGGGAGGAAGGGGTGTGGGGAGAGAAGAAAAAGGGTCGCTAAGAGGAGCCTGTCTGCAGTGACATCCATGGGCTCAGCACACTCTAATGCATCTAAACCATGAGAGAACCTCTGAACAGCAGATCTTCACCATGTCCTTCAAATGACCACAGAGAGACTGGTGGGACTGGCACAAGATCTGCAGTAGAAACCCAAGAAGTCAACCAAATGTTGCTTTTGAAATTGTTAGTACCAAAACCTCACAGAAAAAGATATTCCTCCTAGTTTATGATTGCATGGCTTTTTATTATTATTCAGTAAAACGTATATCGCACGGTTCTGGAGAAAACAGGCGGCTTCATTTCCCCTCACTGCTGAAATCTAACTGAACGAGAGTACTTCATGCCTCCAGAAAAGCCCAACCACAATATGAAGGTTTAATCAATAGGCTTAATTTAATTCCATAATGATGAGCTGACTCTCTTCAGGACCTAATTTTCTGTTCTCTACAAATAGTAGAACCCAATTTTTTTGTTGGCGCAACTGTTTACGTAAGAGACACGAATTTGTATATAGAAATTGATTAATTAGAAATCCATTAAAGAATATAAATTGCAAGAGTAAATAAATTAAAGCAATACTGTTTTTGCTTGAGTAGAATCTTGCACCCATAATTTCAGTGTGCTTCTTAGAATGCAGATAATCACTACTACATTTCATTCTCTATCCCTTTTTTCTCCATCTCCTTTTTTTCATTTTTCAGGAAGCAGCTACAGAAGAGATTTCTGCAGATGAGCTCACAGATATGAGGTGTTCCACAGGACCTTCTAATTAAGCAGACTACTGAGAATAGCTTTTACTCACAACACAGGAAGCATGAGAAAGAGGTATTAAGCCAGTTCTCTCAATTGTTTTCCCAAAACCTAACAGTGATTGGTAGAAACACTCCTTACTCCCAGTTCCAACCAGTCCAAACTATGCATGGCAGCTCATACCTGGCTGATAATCTGACAGATTTCACACGTAGAAATACAACTTTGTTCTTTAATCCATCTGAAACTGTGCCTTAAATTTCCCCCTTGCACTGAACAGAAAAATAAACGGTTCCCTGGAATAAAAGTTTTCGGCAGTGAAGAATTCAAACAACAGATTTAATTATAATGAAGTTTCCTTCAAAACAGCAGGAGCATCACCTCTGCCTTGAGTCACTGTGAGACAAAAACAGTGTTTGTGATGGAGCAATCTGCCTACAAGCTGTGGTCATGTCCACAAAGGTCATTGTAGTTAGGAAGAAGCAGCCACATTACTCACTGCTAATGCTTAAAATAAAGACACAACTGAATACGAAGCTAGAAAAATACACAACCTCCCCTGTCTTTTCCCGAGTGTCACACTCTGGACACACGGCCCCATAGTGGGACCACAAGGAGAGCACACGAGTCATGACAAACACCTCTGGAATTCATTTTCTTATGAGAACGGCGCCTGATTGCAGAGAATGGTAAAATTATCATTAAACATAAATGCCAAACGGGCTGCTCTTACCTTCTTTTTTTTCCTCTATGTTCCTTTAGGGGAATTCTGCTCATCAGTAAATAAATGTGCAGAATAGATGGACTGATACCAGACCACATGGGTTCTCTCTTGCTTTCATTAATAAACACTGAACATACTTTAGCACCTTAATATACCTTTAAAATGCAAAATAACTATTTATATTATAGACAGTTGTTTTACCCGAGCTAGATAATAACTAACTGTTCCTCCTGGGATTGTTTCCAGCATAACCCTCGCTCTGAAATGCACTTGCTTTGTCTGCAATCTGGGTTCTGGTCTGCTGATGTGCTCAGTGACCAGCATGCACGGGGCTCTTCGCTTGGAAGTTGCTGAATATCAAGTCAAAACTTCGGTCTTCTCTCTGGTTTGGATCTTCCTTGGTTTAAGCTAGGTTACAGCTGAACAAAAATGAATATTCTCCTCTTAGGATCGCGGCCTGGCAGCCTTATTCACATTGAATCACTCTGTGCTCCCAGAGTAACCTCCTAAACCACAGAAACTCTCAGCTTGCTCTGCAGAGGGTGATCGGCACAGGACAAGGTGCGAAGTTAGAGCTTGAGGTGGGACATCTGGCAAGCAAGTGTGGCACAGTACAGCTCTCTAAGAAATCATTCAGGGTGAAATTATTTGTCATTTGCTATATGCACAGAGGTCTTACTGCATAAAAATGTCAAGCGTGGCCTCACCAGGGGCTTGAGGAAACAGCTAAAGCACTGAGAGTTGATTTGCATCATGTGCTCGTATTTAGAACCATACATATTTAGCATGCTGATACAGAAGGTATGTTCAAACTCTTTAGTATTCAAGACAATAGTTACCAAACTTTTATTTTAATTTTCTGCTAATGACAGGGAGTGGATCAGCTATGAGAAGAGACAGAAAGATGGGAAGAGGGAATATGCAGAAAAATCTTAGCAAAGAAAATATTTTTTAGATAGGGAATGATTAATTGAGCAGCTAGCCCAAAAGAATACAGAAATCTCGCAATTTGGATGTTCAGTCTAAAACAAAATATTCCTATGAAAGTAAAAAAACTATAGTATGCACTCTCTCTGCTGTTCAATATACAAATTCACACTCTAATACCTTTTTCCATTCCAACGCCATCAGTGCCTACGCTGCATCTCTGAATTTATCCTTTACACATAATAACCAGGAACTATCTGAGAAGACCTCACGACGCTGATACATCCCACTAAAGTTCCTGATCAGAAAGTATTTACCAGGAGTTGGATTAATCTCATTTGAGGATTATCCAGGTCTAAACAGTTACTCTAGTAATTGGAGAGAGTCCGGCCTTTCCAGGGCACGTTTCATCTGGCCTCTAGGAGAAGCGCTTCAGAACGTGAGGAGCCCCACTAAAGTATGACTGATCCCATCTGCTTCTGTTAGGACAGGAGGATTCCCCTCCTGGAGTCATCTAGATCTCCTCAATGACTTCAGAAGAAGTCTACATAACCGTCTGAGATTAAACGCCTGACTTTCAGGTGACTGAAGTATCTGCTTATATTAGTAAATATCCACCAAATCCTATTCCAGGAAAATTGTCATCCTAGCAGTTGTAGTAAACCTGAGCTCTGTTTTCAGAGCAAAACTCCATATATCCTTAATATGGGATTATTAGCATAATAAATACATTACAACTGAGCAAAGAGTTTAAGTTTTGCCAGGAATCATATCCAGATTTTGCATTATTCTCTCAGTGCCCTGATGCACGGAACCCTCTCCAACACATCTCCTGTCCCAGTTGCCACCTACTGCAACGACTGGCAGGCAGCAGTGGCTCCATATGGCCTTTTCATTTCTTATTGTCATTTCTGGCACGTGTCACGCTAATTTTTGGCCCACCAGAAAGGTGTGGCTGTGCTGGTGTACAGCAGTAGGGCAGGAGGAGCTCACAATTGTGCATGCTGAAAAGCCCCCGTTTTGGTCACAGTCACACTGGGCATCAGCGACGGATCAGGCTCTGTCAAAAGCCGTGGATCCAATTGCTCCAGTGTCCTGTCCACTGCCTTAAAAAGACAAACACAAATTATTAGCCCTTCTCCTACATTCTAGATTCACCCCTGTAACAGCCAGGTATCAAATTATCACCCAGGTTTTGAAAACTGCTCAAAAGAATGTCTTTTGTTTAATTTAGCTGACATATTTAGCTTGACTAATATGTCATATTTAGCATTTAATAGAATAAAATTAACTTCTACAGGGCATGGGAAGCACGGGTCCCAGGCACTGAGGAACAAAGGAATGCAGAAAGAATAACCACGCACGCAGCAAGGGCTGCAGTTGGCCTCATAACCATGACCTGCTGCTGAGAAGTCAAGGTCATTTCCAGTGTGTTAATCTCAAAGCATCAGGACGGGATTCATGCTTTTAGCCTGGTAAATATGGAAAATCCACAATGTTGTGTGGGTAATTAAAACCCCGAGCGCCCCACTGGTCATTCCTAACTCAGTTATCAGCAAGAATCTCCCTAATCACAAGTCAGGGACGAGGCTGTGCATGTGGCTTTCTGCATATGTCTGCACATCATTTCACAGGAAACTATTTCACACTACACCAGCTTGGTGAGTAGCTGTTGTTCACACCCACCAAGAAATAAGTACATGTGAGAATAATACCTTTACAACTTTGAAATGTCCTTAGACAGACTTTTAATCTCCAGGCCATCAACCTGCTGTGAACTCTCCTCCTGACTTTTCACACTTACAGGGAACGGGAGTCAAGCAACACACCAGAAGGCAATACGAAAAGACAGAAAAATTCTGGGAAGTGCAAAATTAAGTGTAAATAAAAATATGTCATCTTTTAAAAATATGTGGCTGTTCCATCATATATTTAGGCACGAGCATGCACACACTGATACCAGTTGGATTAGTAAATTAGATTGCAATGCTCAAAATGCAAGGTGATACTGATGCATCCTAACAATAGTCTTCGGTTCCATCTCCTTGGTGTCTGCTCCATATGTCATGGCTGGCACAAACCCACCAGTAGTTAAAACACCTGTGTTTTCACAGATTTCCTACTAACATTAAGTTTAACCTCTGAAAGCCTTCTCATTCAGTCTGCTACTATTATTTGGATAGTGAATGAAATATAGATCTCACGTAGCAAGGATATAGCACAACAAAGTCCTTGACCTCAGGATCTATCAGCTGAAGGCCTTGATATGGTGCTAGTGTAAACCTTGATATCAACACCAATTGATCATTTCTAGAGGCAAAAAGAAAAGGAGAAAACCAAAGACAACACTTATTTACCTGCATACTTTTAAAGAGGGAAGACACAAAAATGAAGAGCGAATCATGCTGAGCAGCAGAATTAGTGTCTAATGAAAACAGACCATAACATTCTGTTGTGACGGGACAAGGGATGATGGTTTTAAACTAAAAGAGGGAGATTTAGACTAGAGAGGAGGAAGAATTCTTTTCCACTGAAAAGACCCTGGCCCAGGCTGCCCAGAGAGGTGGTGGATGGATCCCTGGCACCATTGCAGGTGAGGTTGGCCGGGGCTCGGAGCAACCTGCTCTGGTTGCAGATGTCCCTGCTCCCTGCAGGGGTTGGATCAGATGACCTGAAGTCATTGTCAGTGTTTTATGCCCATCAGGAAATTGGGAGAAAGGGAAAGGGAGATGGGAAGCAGATTATTGTGTACATCAAACAACAGTGACTGTAGCATCAAGAGGACAAAAACAACCTTCTGAGGCAAGGGAAGTGTTTTGGTGAATTACTGAAAAATGCAACTGAAGAGTTAGGTAGCTAAAAAAAGCAGATTTAATTTCAAGCAAATAACCTGTGGGAGGTGGGTGGGCATATGTGACCACGTCAGTTAGCTTAAAACCTAAATTTCTGTCTATGAAGACAGAAATTCATGTCTATGAAGACAGAAATTTTGCAAACCTTCCTTTTTTATTCTCCTGGGAGGGAGTGTTCTCTGTTCCTGAGAACAGAGATCCTTAGACCCCTGTCCTTGAGGTCACTGGGATTCGCAAAACCTGAGGGGTAACTTTATTCCCTTTAACAAGCTAACATCCATTTTCCAGCTGAATGTTTAACTTTGAGTTTACTTACAGAAGACAGCAAAGAGCTGAAAATAGGATTACCAAGCAAGGTGAGCCAGGTAGAACTTTAGTTTTCTGGATGCTACTAAATGCCCCAAATTCTTCAGATTCCTCATTTCCTTTTCCTCTAAATCTGCATCATAACACAAGCCGCCTCCTGAGCAGGCACATCTCCCTCGATGTAGCAGATGTACATCACTTGCTGAACGACTCGGTTTACCCAGCCTTCTGCCTAGGATGGGTCTCTCCTCGTCACTGCTGTCAGTTGACCCCTCCTGGTCTGGACAGCAGCGGAAGCGAACAGAACGGCTCCGCACACAGCCCACAGATGGGGCAGCCCGGCCAGTTCCATTTGAAGAAGTCAAACCTGCTGCAGCTCTCCCTGGACTTTGGGTATTTCCAAAGAATGCTGCTTGGCAGGACAGTTTTGGTTTACTTTAAACAATTCACAAAAATTTCGCTCTACGATTGCCTGCAACAAAATGTCACCTCCCGGTAAAGAACGATTAAGACAGGCAACACTGAACTTCACAAACAGCCTGTCTGACAATCTTGCTCCGTCAGTACATGCTAGAGAATCATCATCCAAACAAACCAGACAAGCTGTCTCTTTTGACATCTGCTCCTGTTTCAGTACATGAATTATCCTCGTGGGTTATCCTGTTTTCAGCTGCTGCAGCGCGGATGCCATCTCGTCATTTACCTATTCCAACAATTTTGCCATCTTTTCCACTGTGTGCATAAGTAAAGGAATAAACAGTATGGAAAGACTAGCCAGAGAAACATCACTGACCTTTTCTGGGATGACTAATACGTAAAATGGGAGAACAGGAGGCTCTGGGTTAACATGGAATTCTTAAAAATTCCATATACACCCTTAATAAAAAAGTTTTAAGCAATCACTCCTAATGGTTTGTGAATATGTGAAGCTGGAAGATGATTCTAGTCATTGCAGCAGTCATGAAAAGCCTCCCTCCTTCCCTTTGGCATCTTTCTTTAACTAGGCGGGACTCAGAGCAAGGAGAGCAGCTCTATCCCTGCAGACAGTTCTAGCGAACGGAATTTCAATCTTGTGGTGGCTTTTAGGTTGTACTGTATTACAGATAGCAACAGTCACCTTCTGCCACTACAGTACACTCATGCTGCCTCTCAAGGAAATAAAGGCATTTCTTCTTCATGACCATCACGACCTAAGAACTGGGGAAGTACTGCGATTCATGCGAGCTGGGCTATTAGATGAAGGGAAAGTCTTAAAAGTCGTTAATAAAGTGATTGATTTACTTTCACCATGAAACAAAAACACGGAGCTGGGTAAGCGGAGAATCTGCAATTTTCAGACAGCTCAGCCAAATCAATCATCGTAAGATTGAGAGGAACAGAAAGAATCCACATTAAATTACACAGGCAGCACTTTTGCATACTAAGAAGTAACATTTCATGGAAGCAGAGTGATCGTTTTTCTTAGGGCATGATTTGGCTCAGAAGGATGGAGACTGTGAAAAAAAGTTTAGAGATTCCTTTAAATTATCATCTGAAACAAAACCGCACACAACATACAAAGCAATGGCAATTTCTCCCTTAGCTAAAGAAATTAACTAGGATTATCCTTCACCATTCTTGATTTCCCTTCTTCATTCTCTCACTACCAAGAGATTTGCGTTCTTGCAATTCCAGAGCAAGATCAATTCATGGAATCAGCCTGGAGCAAACCCCACAGATAAAACGCTTCTTTTATTTTATCTCTTCTCCTTCACTACAAGACAGTTAATCAGCTGAGTATTCTTCACACTCCTTTATTATTATTTTTCCCCTGCAAGGACATAATTCCGCCCAACACTAAGCACGTCTTACAGCGTGAAATAGGATCACCATCGGAGCTACATGGGATTCAGAGGAACGATGGGAGTACTGGAGCCAAGCGTTTGGTTTTAGTCGCCTGTGTTTAGAAGGAGGGGGACATTGTCAGGTGAGGATTTCACATCAGCAAGAGACAGTTTTCTACAATGGACGGACAGTGCGTTATTCCAGCGCTGAGCCAGAGTGGAACAAGGAGTCCGTTCTGCCCTCCCAGGGAGGAGCACCAATAATATGAGCTCCGACGGAGTCATCCTGATGAGCGAACTGGGCTGAGAGCAGAACGGATCTGTGTTTAACCCTGTTGGGTACAAACGGTTCTACCGGTTCACCACAGCACGTAACCTGAAAATGTTCTACTACCGAGAACGTCAGCTAGTTGCAGATGTCCCTGCTCAGTGCAGGGGGTTGAACCAGATGAGCTTTAAGATCCCTTGCAACCCAAACCAGTCCGGGATTCAGGCCTGGTTTAGGTTCTCCTGTATCTCCAGAAAGGAAACAGGGAGCATGAACAAATAAACGCACACCTTAGCCAAACACACCGCTGCCGTCATTAGTAAAACCTCAAATCCAGCCTACAACCTATGAGGAGTTTTAGATATTTATTTAGTTGCTATGTCCCTTTTAAATCACGGAATCCCTCTGATTTCTTTCACACCTCCCTCCGTTTGGAGAGCGTTATAGTCATTCTTTACATAAAATGAAAGTTTATGCATCTAAATCCCAAATTACCATTTTTAGCACCTTTTAACAGTGATTCTTTACCTGTTAAACTGCAAATTTGATATATTTACAATTTTCATTTTGATACTAACAAAGAACCGTATTCATATGAACCCAGGACCGTGTCGTTACAATGGAAAAGGGAACAGGCCAATGAAAGTTGTCATTCCTTCCACCAAAACTGCCTTAGGAAGGTTAATTACTGTATTCTACTGCATGTGACATGTAGAGTTATAATGAAAGTGCCCTGGTACTGGAGGATTAGAGTGCTGTACACAGCTCTAGCAAACAGAATGAATAATTGAAATCCAGTGCTTTTATGCTTCACTGAAAAAACCCAATATTTCATGGCACATAAAGTTATTCAGCTTATTTGCATTAAGGTTGAATGATCACCACTGACCAAAACAGAAGCAGTGATGGTACCTTGATGTAAGTGGCAAAGAACATTCATAAATATTCTTAGGAAGCAAGATGTACCTGCATTTAATCAGCACTTATTAAAATTTTATTCCCTATAGTTATTCAACAGGATCTGTGGTATAAAAACATAATTACAAAAATCAGATTTGAGCTCATTTGACAACAGAAGGGTTTTATGGTGACCTATCTCCAAATGTTCCTATTTGTAATTAAATGCAGTGATCAGCAGTAAGGATTTTGAAGCTGTTTTAGTAGTTCCGCTATTCTGCTTAACATGTGGCACCCGTAATAATTAAAATGATACTAACACATGCACAATTTTATGGCCCTTATGGTGCAACCCATTATGCCAAATAAGGGCCTCTGTTTTCACAGCATACTGCACATGGTCTCATTACACCCACTTTTCTTTTCCTGTCTTCACACTAACAACTGTTAAAGTGAATCAACACACGAAACGTACTATAACAGCTTAGTGTTTATGATATGTGTGCTGTTAGTCAGTGAACAGGAAAATCTAAACATTTACTGTTTATGTAAAGAATAGCGTTAGTGTTAGCGAATTGCTTGGGTCTGCTTACTTTATTACCTCGATCCCAAACATAATGCCGGGTGTCGATGGTACCTATATTTCCCCTTTGCTGGGCTCTCCTGCGTAGATGTCTGTAAGAATTAGAGGAACTTCACATTTGTGGTTCTTGAAAGGTTTTCTCTTAAGTAGCTTTCCTTTTCTGCATTAAAGCGGGAGAAAAATATTTCTATCACCAACTCCCACCATTAAAAAAAAAAAAAAAAATCCATAAATTTTCTCTTCCTCTTCAACATATTGTGCTCAGACCAGTTTGGTTTATGCGAGGTGTTAGAAAGTTACACAATTTTCCTGCGGCACCTCAGGAAATTCTACAAGAAGCTGGGAATTCTAGATTAGGGCTTTTTTATCATGAATAATTTTGCAATTACGCAGCTACTCAAAGACCTCCTACACTCATTTTACAGTCATCAGTTCGGAATGGCTTTCAGTCTCTTGGTCTGGGATCCATTCCAAGGGAAGTCCCATAGGTGGGACACCAATGGATTGGACTAAATCTATCCTCTGCATTTCGTATTATAGCTTTGTGTGAACATTAGTTGAAAGTTCATATAAAGAGTAACAACCTGTCCTTCCATTTTCCCCCTTTTTCCCCTGTGGACTGCCACTTAATACTAAGAGTTTCGGGAATTTGCTGCATTATCAGTGGTAAGGGGAAACGAAAGCCCCTGAATGCGCGTGGCAGAACTACTCCATTGATTTCAAAGGCATAAATAGAAAATCATGGCAAAATTACAGTGTTTGGGCTCCAGATATGATGAAAATAGAGAAATCAACCAGAAAACACTAAAGCGTTTAATATATAGGGGCCACAGACACACTGAAGTGCAGCTTTTCTAAAAGTGCATCTGGAACTGTGGGATTTGAAGCAGCAGCACGATGCAGGAACGTGGGGTAAAAGCCAGCTCTGGACTCCTTTGACTGCTGTCCTCATGCCCACTGGTGAGTGACACCGCACAGAAAACTTGAATTTTGCTCTCTGAAGATTCAGGAAGACGACACAATGCGGGGAGATGCGAGGGAGGAGACCAAGGCAAAGGAGGACGGTATCTCTAATGTTGTAACAACTTCTCCTTGGCCTGTTCTGAAACAGCCTTGCTTTAAAAAAACAAAACAAACCCCTGATATTAAAAAAAAAAAAAAAAAAAAGGAAGGAAAAAAAGCACCTGATAATTACCTTCTGTCTGAACTTCAGGGAAGTTGAGTTCCACGATCCCTTTTTCTTTGATTAAAATGAATGTTTGTGATCAGCATTACTATTTACTACCCCATGATCAAAAACAAATAACCCACTTTGTTTGTTTCTTACTGCAAATGAATTAAATTAGACGCCATTAGGAGCACTAGCTGTTTATATCCTTGTTTCAGCAGTGGTAGTATTTGAAGTTTCCTGCGGTAAGTTCATTACTCGTATTTTGTCCAGAATTAGTGAAGCGTGCTGAAAATTGCTAATGACAGATGTTTCTCCACTCTGTCACACTTCTTGTATCATTTGATTTGGAAAGCAACATACGGTGTTCTGCTCTATCAGTATGTCACAGACTGTCTGTAAACAGCTGGTCATAACTCAGTTCAGTGAAAACCATTACTTTCCAATGAAGTGCTGGACACCCTCCAAATTGCATTTTGGCATGGCCTGAGCTGCATAATGCACAAAGTTCTTCTGTTCTGAGGTTACCTAAGGAAGGATTTTTTTTTTTTTCCTCTCCCCCTTCCACTTGTTTATTGCGTTTCAGGAAATGAAATATCTTTCTAAATCGTTAGACCAGGGATGAAGAGCACGGGAAATAAAAATGCTTTTTCTCCTCTCAGGAGTCCATAAAAGCTGTGACTGGTGCTGTGCTACGAGAGAAAAAACAACCAGCCCACAACCCTACCTCGCCATTTCTGTTTGTGCCTCAGGTTGAACGGGGTGTATTATCGGGGTCAGGGCACACAAGATGATGACAGATTGAAACGTCTCCTATCAAGTAGTTGTGGCATTCTAACATTGCTATGACTATGGGGCTATTCCGCAGCTCCTCATCACAATGAATCCTATTAAAAACATCTCCCTGCGGTTTATGCGTTGGTCAGAGGCAAAGAAATCCATTTCACTTCGGCGTGTGAGAAGCACAAAATGCAGAGGGCAGATTTAATGCCACGCACACGGGGACAGAAGGAACAATTTGCTCTTTCTCTCTAACCAAGCCACTGCCTTGGTTGTTTCGTGATATGATACCTTATTAGCATATATTTAACTGCATATGTATCATCCATTTCATGAATTCCCGTATCCATTTCTGTGACATAAAGGCATAGAAATGTTATTTATAATGTAAGTATAAAGGATTTAGACAGCATGTTTTAATAACTATATTTAATTGACAACAATTACCACTTGTATTATATTAAATGAAATCTGTAGTTAGCTGCTCTTGGTTTAGAGCAGTAGGAAGAGGCATCAAAGCCACCTGTAATCCCTGGAGAGTTCTGCAGTGCCTCTGCATTACCAAGTGAAGAGCAGCTTTCCAACCACTACAAAAGGATGATGTTCACATTTAAATTTAGGGTAATAGAACAAATATTTGCAGACAAGAACCATAAAAACCAAGGATCCCAGCGGAAAGGGGTAGAGGCAGATCTCTTGTCAAGAGATCCAATTATTCCTGCAGCCTATACCAAGGTTTGCATCAGAAAAGATTGGGAAAAATGTAGCGTTACCAAATAAAGTTGGATTTTCTAACATTTGATAAGATAACCTTCTGGCATATCAAATGTTGTCCTTGAAGAGGAACTCACTGAGGAGAAAAGCTCTCATACAGAAAAATCATTTTTCCAAAGTTCTAAGCCACTGCAAAAAAAGAAAAATAATTACTTCTCAGTATCTTTCTTATTTCTTCAAAATGCATCAACCTATAGGAATAACAAACCCATTACATTAGGTAAATTTTGAATTCTTTTTTTTTTTACATGATGAACAGATGGGCTTTAGTGAGATAAAGTCACACAGAAAGTGTTCAGCTGAGTTTTGCTGAAGAGGATGCAGCTTCTCTTTTGGTGTAGGACTTTTACTGAGCTTGAACTATAAGCCCACTTGAGGATTCTGAAGGAATCCACAATGAAAAAAAGAAAGCCACAAAAGTCTCTGGCCCATTTTTATACCTGTACTGCATTGCTTCTGCAGAGAAGCCTTGCAAAATGCTTCGCAGAGCAGTACCAAAATAAGGTCCCTGCCCTTAAGAATTTATCTCAACAAAATAGGCAGCATCGGAAGAAAAAGGTCATACAGCAACAGCCCAAAAACCAGAGCAGTGGAGTTTTGCCATATGTTAAGACCATAACTTCAGCATAAGCTACTGGCATCTGAAGACTTTAAAAGTTTTCTAATTACTATTTAATTAGCCTCAGCAAGTAGACAGGGAATTTTACTTCACAAAAATTTAAAATAAATAAATTCCTTTTCCACTGTCAGTAAGGGGGTACCTGTTGTTCATCATTACACAAGCTGCCAACAACAGGATTATTCACTCCTACAGATTTTTACCGTATCTGAAAATGTCAGAGGCTTTTCATTTGGCTTGGTATCCCATCCCACACAATGGGTCAGACAAAGCCTTTAGCTTATGGTATAAGCTGTAACTTAGAACTTATGTTGGGTAATGAAATCTAATTAAGCAACTTCACTTTCCTTTACAGCTATTTTCCTGTTAATTTTGTGACTGTGCCCTCTGGCCCAAGCAAACTGCTGTAACATTTGTAATCCAAAATGGTTGTAATTTGTGCTCATCTCTCCCATCAAAAATAATTAGTCATATAGTTTTGTGAAGTTTTCACCAAACTTGAGCTTTGGACAAAATATTTAATTGTGTTTTGAACAGCAGCGAGCTTGTTTCAGCGTAGAAGTTCAGTTGTATCAACAGAAAAAGGCTCAGCGTTCACAAAACGTAAGAGAAGATGCTCCAAACTCTGTGCCGTGGTCAGCCCCGACGCACGCCCCTCAAGCATCAATCCATTCAGCGGCAAGAAGCAACCACCGATCAGGGCAGACCTGCCAGATTGTGCAAATGAAATCAAACCCAAGCGTGCACACCCAGCTGAAGGTCTCTTATTGCTTTACTGAGCCATCCCCCAGTCTGTCCACTCCACTCCTTGGATTTCTGATGTTCTCCCACTTATTTAACCCTCCGGGAACAATCATGTTCTTCAAGGGTACTGAAGAGATATCATTCAATGGAGGTAAACACAAAAGAACCTTGAAGACTGAGCTGTCAAACCATTGCCTGAGATCTCTGCAGCTCTCTCTTCACGCTACCTTCCAGCTTGACTAAAATAACCTCCAATGCTATAGTATCCCTGAGTCTCCATAAGTTTTGATCTAACTAGGCTGAACACATTTAGGTAGCCAGTACTATACATTACTGGGCTGAGTTTCAAGTTCTTTGTTCACCATATGGAGGCAATCATAACAAGACACAAAAGCATGCAGAGTAAGGGGGGGGCTGTCTCCTATCTCCAATAAAATTTTGCCAAAGTGTGTCAATCTCAGCGCAAGTTGCAAAGACACATAAAAAGGAAACATATTCATGAGTGCACCACAACAAGGCAAAGCTCGGATGATGTTGATACCAAAACAGAGGTCTTTGTTGGGTCTGTTGATCAAAGCAAGATTCTATAACAGATTGGCTTTGTGAAAATGGAAATAACCAGTCAAAGTAAATTTCAAAATAGATACTGGAGCTAAATACATTATCATCATTCTAAGCACATGCAAAACGAAGATTGACCTCCCAGTACTAAAAGCAAGAACTAAGTTTTCCTCCTAAAGCCATCACAAAAAGTAGACAGGCCATAGAAAGTACGAACTCATACTGGCACAAGATATCTGTTGAAAGACATAAGATGAAGGGAAGTGGTGTAACTGTCTACAAAACAGCGTTCAAAAGCTATTCTTAAAGAATCTGATGAGGCAGTTAGCAATCTGGGAGTCTCTAAGAATATAATGTATCACAGTTGCAAAGATTTCAGCGTGCCATCAAAACGCTTGCTCTGTTAGTACAAGGAGTTAGAGTCTGAACTCGAGTGAATGATAAAGTGAGAAGTTCCTGGGCACATTCACACATCAATTGGCTGGAGTAGTAGTTATGTTGCCATAACAAAGCCAACAGTTAAAGATTGTCAAAATCTATAAGATTCCAACATGATTATCAAATATTATCATTAGCCAATAATGACAGCTGATACGGAGTAGACCCTGACACTCAAATATTGTGATTTCCAAATGCAAGCCAGAAGTAGCACACACTGAGGAAAAGTCAAACTGAGCAACTTCACCTGCCCTCCTGGTACCTGCCCTCACAGATGACTTATTTTTGGACTTGTATCAGTCTTGAAGGTCATAGTCTTACAGGGGTGGGCTAAGTATTAATATTTATTGCTTTATATCTTAATTTCTTGGGTTTCAGCTTGTGTTGTAAGCAAGCGTTCATAACCCCAAATATTACATATTATCTCTCCAAAAACATCCCTTGCTCCAAAAATATATGAGCTTAAAATTTAACAGCTCAATGAGGGTTGCTTGCAATGCTTTAAAACAGAAAAGAAAGCCATTTGGGATTTGTCAGGTCTCTGGAAGTTTTGATTGTCCATATCACACACATTTTTGATCCAAGGTTGTGATTCAAAACACCCTTTTGAATGCCGGACATTTGCAATTCCCCACTGTAATATGTACCAAACTGGGAAAAAACCCCACAAACCACCCAAAAACCCAACCAAACAAAACCAAAACAAAAAACTTCAAGAGGAAACTGATGCAAAACAAAAAGACCAAGAACAATCCAAACCCTGATGTGTGTATATCAGCTCATATTTACGGGGCATGTCTAACTATGAAAGTTGAAGAAGATTTCGACCTAACCTTGCATTTACACTGGGAGAACAAACCGCATGTGACAGTCTCTCATGTTATTTAACGCTCCAGGGGAAAAGTCAGGTAGCGTGGCACTGGGTGTGGTAAAGAACCTCAACAGCTTTGAAAGACATTTGAATTGCTTCTCTCATAATCCGTAACCACTGATTGCAGTAGCGGCTCCAGCATATCCCAGTCGCCCTGTGAATGTGGGCACTGCCCAAACCCCCCCAAAATGAACAGCACAGGGCAGGGAGCCCAATGTTTTTCCTGCAGTCGAAATGCACAAATCCTTCCTGCACTCCCCTCCCGGGATTTGGATGAGGTCCATTATGAGGAGATCAGATGCAAGAAGTTCTCAGGTGGGATATTCTCTGGTAATTACAGCATTGTCCAAAACATGCAATACTTTTCTCATTATAAAACACTTTTCCCATAAACAATTAGAGTCTGATTTTAAAACTGAGAAACGGCACTTGGCCCAAGAAAGGAACAGTACCTTCTTTGATAACAACTCATACTCAGCCCATCTTTATCCTTTTATACCCTATGTTTTAAAAGGGTAATGAAAGAATTCGATATCACTTGTGGGGGAAAATGCAGTAAAAAATCTGTCAGCAGATTTTTCTTTTTGCCCACATACTGAGTTCTGATTCCTCCTTACATCACAGAGGATTGTTTCAAGGGCAGTTGCATTAGGCCATTTCGTTCCTTCCTTAATTGCTGTTGCATATAGTTATAAATAGCAGACAGAAGGTGAGCGGAAAATGCCAAAACAAGTTTATTCTAAAGTCTAACATAAAACACTACAGGCTAAATACGTACAGGGAATTACACAAACAAGTGCTGAACTATATACACATGTTATAACAGAAGGAAAGAAACTTCATACATGCAAGGAAAAATCTTCCCAAAATAACTTCAGCAAAAATGACTGCTTATCCTCATCTAAACTAACGATCTAAGAGGCCTCAGCAGGAGCTGTCTCTGGAGACTAACATCTTCCTGAAGGTGGCCTTTTGGTGGCTTCCCAAGCTCTAGAGGGTTTCTAGCAAGCTTCTCCTCCAATCTCTGCTCTTTTAGCAGCCCTATAGTACGCAGGCAAAGCTGTCTCCTCTCTAGATATGCAGGCAATATATAAGAGTTGGCCAAGCTGTGCTGGAACCTGCCTCAGATCAAGCAGCTGTTCTACGTGGTCTCTTTGGGCACCTTTCAGGCCCATGTTTCAATTATTTTGTTGTCCCTGGTAGAAGATTATCCAAATTCATTTCAACTCAGTGAGTCACAGAAACCAACCAAGCTCTTAGGCTGGATTCCTGATACAAACTAAATGTTACAAGTCTTGGGCTATCAGACATAACGACGTATGGAATCTGCCCTTCTCAGTTTCCATAGAGATGCCATATGGATGTCTCCTCGGGTTCATTGGTCCCCAGCTAGAGCAGCATCCATATCACAGAAAGAAAACTGTACTAAATCTGTGCCTTGTCTGCATATAGAAAGCAAAATGGGTAGGATCATTGAATATTTGCTTCTTTTGTTCAAGGGTGGAAGACCTTCCAAGTTTTGACTGTAGTC
This sequence comes from Coracias cyanogaster, assembly GCA_033124195.1. Taxonomy (NCBI): domain Eukaryota; kingdom Metazoa; phylum Chordata; class Aves; order Coraciiformes; family Coraciidae; genus Coracias; species Coracias cyanogaster. The sequence continues at coordinate 80,118 of JAVSBS010001672.1, forward strand.
CAAAATACTCTAAAAAAAAAAAATCAGGAGCTAGCAGTACTAAGGGGCACCACTCAAAAACTACCCCAAAAACCCATTGATTCACTTTACATGAATTATTCATGTTGGGAAATACCATCTCTAAGGCACAAAATAAAATTACAGAAGATAGCTTGAACAGGAATGAGTGATTCTCCAGGCTTAGACAGCCTTTGCAATGACAGCCCTGGACTCAGTTCCTGCATTTGAATTCTCTTCCCAGATGTGATTCCGCTAGGGGATTGGAAGAGGAACCAGGTCTGGATCAGACACATCTCCTACCCTACCTGACAGAGCTGGCAGAAAAAGAACTCCAAAAGAGTTCCAGAAAATGGAGCAGAGCCCTTTGCAGTGAGCAAGTTAGGAGATATTATTTTAAGGAAAGTTTATTTTTAAAATCTGTCAGGTTTGGAGCTAGAGATGCCTTCAAGTATGAGAGTTTTTTCTCTCAAAGAAAGTGCTCTCATGCTTAATATAACTATGACTGTTCATATCTATAAACATGAACCCTCTCAAATCCTAAATTCTTACACTTACTAACATCCTGCCCTTTTGTAATATCCTGTGCAAAGATCAGCAGTGAGCGATGCAGAGAAGTCCCTGATGCCACATTTAAATGCATCGCTTTTCAGATGTATTAAATATCTCTCTTGCCATTACAAAGAAAGGAAAATGTGAATATCTGGTTCACCTTCTCTTAAGCATTTGTAACATACAGAGATTAAACATCTCGGCTTCCATTCACATTCTCTGCCTGAACCCAGGCATCCCTTCTCTTGTCAGATGATGTTTGACATACATCTAATTGTTTTCCTCATTTATCCCTTGTATATAACCTTATATATGTTTATTCCTTATATCCCTTATATATAACCTTATATTTGTCTCTTGGACCTTTTTTTGCAATAAGGTTTAGCCACTACCCTTTGTGGTAAGGTGCATCAAGCGATACAGATTTGTATGTGGTTTTACAATGTTTCCCCTTTTTTCTCTTAAAATTATTTATATGAACCACTGTTTTCTGTTGCTATAATCATATATCATACGTCAACCAAATTTTCATTAATCTGTTACAATTTGAGTCTGGACTGCAATTTATAGTTATTATTCTTCACCGCATACAGGACTTCACATTTATCTGCGCTTAGTTCTATGGGTTTAAAAATCAGTATTTCTCATAACTCTTCTCAGATTAGTCTATACTCAATCACATGCCTATACTTGATTAATCCAAATATCACCACATGATTTACAAACCCTGCCACTTACTCTCCAGATCTTGCCACAGGACTGAAAGGTTTGACCTGGGCACGGGATGAAGCCCAAGGAGGAAAACCAACTCCTAGAATAAAAGATGGCATATTAACATCTGCCCTCGAGGGTGCCACGGCTTGCCAGAGAGCTTTAACTCTGACATGCAAAATTCCACTTTGCAATGGTAATACAATTCTTTTAACCCAAGGGGATTTTTTTGGAACGCTTCCAAGCGACTCCTCCAAAACATCTGGAGCACGCGCCACGATGTGCTTTCAGCCTGGCCACCAAAGGGATCCTGAGCAGGGTGGTGTTCTCCAGACCAAAGCACAGACCTCCAGCTCACCAAAACCCGGAGAACGCCAGAACCTCCTCTCGAGCGCATGAGCACAAGGATGACGCTAACAGGGGAGCAGGTACTTCCCTCACTAGTGCCACAGAGTTTTGTGTGTAGCGCAAACACGGTGACACCCAGGAGCTTCCCTCCAGCCCTGATGAGGGACCTCTCCTGGGAGCTGCCTCTTTCCATTCCTTTACTTGAAAACGTTGATTCACCAGTTGGCACCCATTAGCTGCCAATAAATATGCTCTGAAGTAGCTTTTACCAAAAAAAGTGGGATTTATTTTCAGAACAATGTACTATTCATAGTGAAAGCAATTACATTGTTTAACGTACGTGTAGTATCCTTATTTTTATTTTATTATGAAACATTATGTTAAACTCCCTTTCCTATTTACTAGCGTGTGTCTTTACTCACATTTGTGCCAGACTGCTTTTGGGTGAATATCAAAATTCAATTAACAATGCAGAAAACTAATATTGCAGGTTTATAGTAGTTAAATAGAATTTTTTCAAATATGCCGGATAAAAATATCAATACTGACTTGCATTCCAAAATGACTGATTTATTATTAAAAGAGCCTGATAATCTGTATTTAGAAAGTCCTTGAAGACAAGACAACTGCTCTTAGACTCTCAAACCTGTATTTTATGTCATATAAAAAGGGGTAAAATATAGCATCTCTTTAAAAATTTTTAACCTTTGTCATCTCCCAAATAGCTTTTTAGCTTCCATTCAGTTCAGAATTTCAAAAAAACCCCTGACTACGCTGAAGTCCAATTAGTACAGCCTCCCAAAAAGGGACAGCTCTCCAAAGCAGGCCATTTTTTCCACTTTCTTTTCAGACACTGAGCTAATGATTTCTCCTGGTTTAGCAATTTAAAGATGTGCTGTTTAAGTTTTATTCCTCGCAAGTTATTTAAATAGATTATTGGAATTTATGTCTAAACACATGCTGCCATGGATTCAAGTTTAAGTTTTAGTATGTATATATTTACAAGATGTAGGCAATAGGCGTATTGCAGTAAAACATATAGCTTAAATAAGAGATTAATGTCGTCTGCTCCCTAGTCAGCAGTTAGGAGCCAGAGCTGCAGGCAGCGGTGCGGGCACAGAGGCGTATGGAACGACCTGTACCGAGACACGTGTTGTCGGGTGGCCTCCGTTGTGTGTCACCTTCTCCAAAGAAAATCTAGACACTAAAAATCTCCTTTTAAGTATGTTAGCTGGAATATGTAGTTTACAGATCAGCTCAGGCCGTTCTGTAAAAGACTAGTTATTTGTCCAGGTTTCACTTTAAGATCAAAGAGAAACATTAAAACCAAAGCCATCTTGATGGCTTTTAAAGATATCCTAGAAATTACTGTCTGAGAAAAAGTTACTAATACGGCCAACTGCAAAATTTAATCATTTTATCATGTTTCTGTTCTACGACAGAGTAGTTTTTCCAAAGCTTCAGCATAACACAGACTTCTTCCTTAGATGTACAAAAAAGAGAGAAAGCAAATTCCAAGACTGGAAAAGAAACTAGGACAGAAACACTGGGAAAATATCATTCCCTAACAGTAGGTGATTTGTCCTCATTTATTCTCTTCCAAGCCCACAATATTAAGAAGAAACAGCTGAAACCAAATATGTCCTAAGAAAGGCAATTTAAAGGACAAGTAGTGAGGTGTGGCTTTTGTTGGAATGAAAAATTATTCTACTGTTTGCAATGAAGGATGATCATGTTATAAAAGTTACTCTATATAGAGTCCTCAGAACTAAATAATCAGATTTAGGACAAAAAAAATATAAAATCTTAACCTATGGAAGTCGAGACACGAGCACTTTCTTTCCTGCAATGACAAGCACTGTGTGTGCGTCACCTTTTGGGCCAGGCACGCTAAAAGCAAATCCCAGTCACTGCCTCATGAGGCTTCTTAGTAGTTGTTGAGAACAGAAATTTCAGTCCCTAACAAAAGAACACAGCAGTGTAAGGCAGAGGGGCCTTGGAGGGCAGTGGCGGAGTCCCCATCCCTGGAGGGGTTTCCAAGCCGTGGAGATGTGGTGCTGAGGGACATGGTTCAGTGGTGACCTGGCAGAGCTTGGTTAACAGTTGGACTTGATCTTAGAGGTCTCTTCCAACCAGAACTATTCTTTGATTCTATGAAGGCATGACTTCTAAACTGTCTTTATACAAATCACTTCCACCAAGACATCATAGAGCTTCAATAAGAGCTTCACATCTGTTCTGTTTGCATCATGAGCTGTATTTTTTCTCTTCCCTTAGCCAGCTTTTTCTAAAATCCTTGACTCCAGGAGGAAAAAAGGAATACAGACCCCCTCATCCCTAATCTATTTCTCCACCTCATAGCTATTGTATTTTTTGGGGTAGGGGAAAAATGATTTGTCATTTTGTTGCTTCCTCTATAAAGCAGCATTTGCAGAGGAAGAACTGGCTGCAAGACTGCTTACTCAATTACACAGGGAATATATATATTTAACAGTAACACCTCTGTGATCCTGTCAAAACAGAGCATTTCCAATGCCTGGAGGACACCTAACACATACTAGCTCCACTACATAATGCTGTGCACAGACGTAATAAATGGTGCACGTTGGAATACCCCTGTTCGTTAAGTAATTCACTTACCGCGCTCCATTATAAACTGTCTTACGGTCACTATATATCTGCAGGATTATTTTAGTCCCATCCCACACCCATCTGTCCCCCCTTCACACACAGGCGTCTCAGCAAATAGGCAAGTCCTACATCTTTGGTAATGGGTTCTTTGAAGCACCAAAGAGCCATTCTCCCTGTTGTCTCCATTAAACAGAACAGCTTTACAGCTCCATCCTTACACAAAGTGTTCCGGTGCAAACAAAGTAGTATTGGCCAGATCATTTCCTTCGCGTCAAATAGACTCTGCAAATTGTGGTTCCCAAACAAGCGTTGCTTTCTGTGACTCCTCTCTGAGTTTGTGACATGAACGTGGCCACTTGCTGTGGCAAGTCATGCTGGAGGGCATCTAGGTCATTACTAACCCATTTTGTGCTTTCAGATGAAGAACAGTATCCTCTAGCAATCTCTGAAGCCAACATTCCTTCCTCTGGAAAGTTAGTTTGTCCTGAAGAAAAAACCTCCTCTGCCCTGCAGCGCTGTACCTTTGTTTCTGGCTGCTCTGAGCAGCAACCCGGGCAGGCTGGAGCAGAGAGCAGAGAGCTTCACCACTTCAGCCAGCCCATCTCTGCGGTTACAGGGCTGCGTGGTACCTGTCCCGTCACCCTGGACACAGGTGCTCACACGCTGCCCTGCCAGTTTTCCTGATTAAAGGTAAAATAGCATACTTTAATTGCCTTTAGCAGAGCCTTAACCAGAAGGGTGAAAATCAATGTGCCAATTATTGTACTGTCAGAATGACCGCTGCTGCTCCTTAGGAAGCACCACGTGTCCTGTACAGACATTCTGTGGGGATAGGGTTGCTTGGAGCTGTTGCTATTTCTTTCCAGTAAATAAACCTCACAGTCTTCTTTGTACAAAGCCAATCTCCTGTATGTCCTCTAACCAGTTTTCGTTCATAATCCTGCTTGTCTAACCTCTACTATTTCTTTTCCAGACCCTACCTTTCCTATCACTCTTCCCTCTCTCTCCTGCCAGCATTCCAGCGCTCCCCATTCATCACAACACACGGGAGATTCTCGCTGGAGAGGAGCCAGGTTTCTTCCTCCCTGTTCAGAAGTCCAGAGATTTGAGAAGCGTACCTGAGCCTTGTAGAGACTTCACCTTCTTCTTGAGCGACCCATCCCACGTCTGCAAAGGAGGCGACTGCATCTTCTCTAAGCTGATGAGGATGGTTTCCCTCTGTGCCGTGAGAAGTAAGCTACATTTTAAAGACAAGATTGAAGGTTTTAGAGTCACTGTTCCCAGCCTAAGTCACAGTTATTTTACTCAATACTTCTAGCGAGGCTACGTATAACTATTAACACACACCTGCACAAGACACCTCTCTAGACTTAGTACGCTTATTTCTGTCCTGGGCCTGGCCCAGAACTATTTCACTGAGTTCAAACGATTCCATGGAGTCTGCTGAACACTTTAGAGGTTCACGGCTACCTACACAGACCATCCGGTGCCGCTGCTGAGCATTAAAAATTCACTGCAAAGACAGGCAAACATCGACATTCTCAAGTAGTTGGCTGTATTGACTCAAATAATGTGTTTTTAAATTACATTCATGACCAAGAGTTAAAAAAGATATTAAGGCTGATTTAGAATTACTTTGAAAGTGAAATTCTATTGAAGTGTGTGCCACTTCTGCTACAACTTCCAGAAATTTGTGTACAAGAGAACCTGTGTGTACATTACACAGGGGAAAAAGAAAAAAGCCATTTCTACTCAGCCAACTCCTCTCTTTAAGAGGAAACTATTATGCAGCGGCAACAAGGAAACATTAGCATTGACCTGAGTTTGTAGCAGAGCTATCGCAGTAGAACTGCAGTCTGGATCAGGTGAAATCGCTTCTGAAGAACATCCACAGATATTTCAGTCATAGCCTTCGATACACAAGTCCCAGGAAGAGAGAGGTTGTGGGTTTGGGGTTGTTTTTCCCCAGGAGTTGTTACAAACAGCTTTGAAAATCAAGATTAGTCATATTCACCTCACACTCTCGCAACTTGTATGTGAGCCTTTCTCACAGCTCCCAGGAGCGTGTATTGGCACCATCGGATCGTTTGGAAACAACAGGGTTTTTTCCAGGTAGCATCAGCACAGATGGTAATATGTTTATCACATTAACAGTTGTGCCTAATACCATCACAGTCTGCCTCTCTTTAGAACAGTCTAGAGAATACTGCATTGCGTGGTAGGATTGTCATTGTCTGAGCTTTCCTTGGCTTTCTTCCTTTTTAAAATAAGATATTTTCATGACCCCAGCATCTGTATTAATGCAAATGGCAATTTAAAACATCCGTAATACATTAGCCCTCCTCGCAGGTGATGCAGACTTTCCTGACAGTAATGGCCACATGAGGAACTATTACCATGAAAAGACTGAAGCCATATTTAAATAGAGGCACCACACGTACTTGCATCAAAATTAATTTTATAAATCAGCAGTAAGGAATTCGTTTACCACTGCCAGGTTTCCTGCATCACGAGTTACCTTCTAATCCAACATTTAGTAGCAAGCCTTCTGTTACATTGTGATGCACCTTTCCTCTTACTTTTTTATTCCTGTTTATATGTAAATAGAATCTGCTTGTTACTCCATATACAGATGTTTCTTTTCTCTATCCCTAAAAACAACAAGGCCTTCCACAGCAGTGGGTTTCGAATTTCAAGCTAATGCAAGATTTTTGCTTTAATTTAAAGGTTAAAAGCCAAGACTCATCTTAAAACCTTTGATGAACAAACAGCTCTGTGACTATTCTATTCCTCCAGCCAATCTCAGCTGAAGAAACCCTGGACTGCTGCTTGGCCAGCACCTGAAATGAAGACTTCTGTTGGGTCACCAGGCTTCCATCAGACAAACAGAAGCATGGGATGAGGACAGAGATGCTATATCTGAAGGATTCTGTCTCGAGAGACAGTATTGTAGGTTTGGTTGAATCTACCTCAGCTATATTGGTAAGTTTAACTTCATTTTCTCCTAAACACTATAGATAAACCTAAAAAATATGACATAAAGAACTGTATGAACCATTTTTATGTCTTCGTGCCATATAGAGTATATAAGATAAGCTTTCCCACCATTACCAAATACATAATTAGCATTTAGCAATTAATTTAAAGGTTGACCATGGCAAGATCCGTAAGGGCAGATACTACAACAGTCAGTAGACCTTAAATATCAGTGTGTTGGGCCCCTACTCTTCTTTGAGCCCAGCTGAACAAAAGCGTGCTAGGAGAGGAGGAGGATGAACCTAGCAGAGCTATTCTTTCAGTATCTCCTCTCCATTTATCACAAGGAAAATGAAGAGCTGTGCAAAGTTTGTTGCGCTCTGATAAAGTTAGGAACACAGATGATATGCATGCACCCTCAGATGAGGCAAGTGAAGTTGGCTTTGGTTTTTAAATGAAGAGACTTACAGGAAGGTTGAGTGCATGGTCCTTTCATAACATAGTTAAAGCTGGCAGGAAAGAGAAAGGAGAAGACAGCTATAGGAAAGTGTCAGTTGCAACAGCAGAAAAACGATCAAGACCATTATTGAACCTCGCTGTAGAATCTTAATACTGAGATAAAGACAGAAACAGATGTTAGATCACACCTTCACACATTCAGTGGTTTATATATTAGAATAGTTTCAAGCCTGCATAAGCCATGTAAATTGTAATGTGTTTCAAGGCTCAAATTTTGAAATTCACATTTCTAATTCAATCAACTAACCATTGTACTGCTACTTTTAGTTTCCTTTCACCTAATAGAAGAGGAATGTTTATACTTGGTGTGCATAAAATCTACACAAAGCTGACTGAGTGTCTGTTTAAGCGTAGAAAAAGGTAAATATTTTATTCTAACACAGCATTCAGAGGAAGACACAGACATATTTTTATTTCAAAACTAAAAATACTGAGGAACAAATTCCCTGATTTTTGTACAGTTCTTTGCAAGAACATAAACCAGAGACATCAGTTTTTATGTACCATATTAAGAGAAGGCAATATTTAGCTAACTGTCTGCAAAAGAGCATTATCTGCCCTTGGATGGCCTTTTACAGTACAGAAAACCAGACACATTATAGGAAGACTTGGCTTCCTTTCAAATCTAAGGCACATTAATAGTAATAAAATATATCCCGAAGTTCAAATCCAGCACATCATTTTGTTCACAACATATACATTTGTTATTTATTTTTCTCCAAGTAGTGGGAGATGGCTGCCCCCCTAATTTCTCAATGTGATTATTTAAGGGAGGCAAAACTTTTGCGTGGCTTTTACTATCACACCAAAAAGGCTTCTGTGGTAATCTGAACTGAATTTCCTACTATAATAGTAGCAAATTAAGTTAATAAAGTAGAATTAGTTTATACTGAAGTCCAAATATTGTTCATATGTTTCATACAGGATAAATAAATTAATCTAAACAGTAAAGAATTCAGCAGCGTGGAAATCCCCTTGTCTTAGTGTGGGTGATGATTCCCACCATCCTTTCTGCCCTCCACTCTCGCTCAGCCCAAGAAACATTTCTCTCTCAGCCTGAGTTTCAACCCCTGAGTTTCTCCAGTTCTAAACCCACCCCCTATTCCTTGCACACGCGGAGTTGAAGGATGATGTGTAACAGCTTCCATTCCCCATCTGTTCCTGAAAGACTTGTTATAAAAAGCAAGAGTTTCCTCCTCTTGAAGCTGTTACCCTCACTCTTTACCCTCCCACTATCTGCAGTCGCGGTGCAAAGCACCCGAGTCGGGAGGCTGCACAGCAGTGACGTTCCCCCTTCACCTCCGCAGTGCTAGCCTGGTATGTGAAACAAAAGCAAGCAAGGTGCTCGTGTATCTTGTTACTAATTTTTTTACTCTCCGATAAAATCGTTTCTTTTCCCAAATATTTTTACGTGACACTGTTCATCTTTACATGCCTCTTAAGCCTATCTTATAAGTCCTGTTTACAGAAGTATCAAATATTTCTCTCTTTTATGAATTTATTTTTTCCAGGAATAATTTTTAATACTGTTTTGGCTCATTTTAGAAGTTCCAATTTCCTTAGGAAAAAAACTTTTAAAAATGGTTTCCAGTTTCATTGTGTGTGTTATAACAACACGGATTCAGGTTTTAGGCAGTATAGAAGCTAAAGAATCTGTACTTGGAAAAAATCAGAATTGGGAAGAACTGAAGTTTCTCCATGTGCCCTGTTTATCATCTTCTCTTTTATAAACCCTCTAGTTGTTTATTTAAATGAACTGCGTATTTGCTTAAAATCTTCTGATGCAAGAGCAAATCCCCTTCTTGTTACAGTGAAACAAGTGTTAAACTGCTGAGAACACCGACCTGAAACTGAACTCTTGGACACTGTATAAGAGAGAGGTTGGTACCAATTTTTCTGACAATACTTCGAGATGAACCATAAGGTTTGCTTGACCAGAGCACCTAGATGGGAAGGAAAAAGAAGCCAGCTGTTAGTTAATTGATTTTTTACATAATTCTGAAACCGTTTTACCTTATCCTTCCATACTATGCTTGTGCTAAACATATTTAAAGTTATCTACTTCATGCTATATTATATTACATTATATTATATTTGAACTTCGTACTAGTGAACTCCTCACATGCTACACCCAAACTAGCACAAATTTTTTCTTATTACAATATAGCTGTGGCTGGTGAAGTTCAAGACAGCCCTGGAATTAAGTTTAAATTCAAAGCAGTAAATCAGGGAACAAAGAAGGATTCAAGAGTTGGAAGCATCTACAAAAGCATAATTTGTCCATTTCCAATCTAAGACTCTGCATTGGGTCAGAAACCTCTTTTTAAAGGGTTTCAAGAAAAGCCACTCAATCATGAAAAATCCATAAAGTGATGTAATTCTACATTTCCCAAAATGCCTTTTTTCTTTTTTAATTAAGAGCTCTTCTAACAGGGGAATAGTGTCTGTCAGTCTTAATAAAAATAACTGTCAACTGGCATAAGCATGAAAATGTCACTGGGAAATTAAAAAGCAAAGAAAAGGGGGAAAATAAATATAGAAGAATTCAACTTTGTCCTAAAAAAATATACATTCTCCTAGAGAGAAGTGCCCGCAGCACCCCAACACACTTGGCTTCATTGACACTGTTTCTATTGCAATTCAGATTTTGTCTGTGTTGTCTCAAGAGGGTTCTCTTCTGTTGTACTTAATGACAGGAATGTTTGCGCTGCTATTTCCCACAGTTATATGACATAAAATGAGATTTTAATCCCAGCAGAATACTACAAAATGAGCCAGAACAGACGGAAAAAAAAAAACCAACCAAAAACAAACCAGAGAAGAGTCGGAAAGATTTCAGCACAGGGAAAGGCAACAAAATGTAAAGAAGAAAAAGAATAATGGGAAGGCTTTAACACAGTATATTGTTAGTAAACAATTAGGACACTGGATGGTAATTTTTAAAACTTGGCCAGTGTTTACTTATGGCTGCAGATAGGAATTTACTACTCAAGCCTTAGTTTTTAAAGGCTCGTAGCTTCAAGCAAACTCAACATGCTGTCAGAATGTTGCCCTGCAAAGAAAACTTAGATAAAATCCAGGCTATTACCACTGAAACAACCCTGACGGGGCAGGCGCTATCGCCTGTGTGATTAGCGTAGGGTGGCTGTGGGCGTTTCACAACACACAGCTGAGTAACATCGTGATAAACGGGGCAAAGAGCACTACTCTTCCATTTTGAAGGTTCTGTTAGAAACAAAAAGTGATGCTCCGTGCTCTTTATCCCTAGCTTATGTTATCTCAACGTCACACAAACATTTGGCCTATTTCTAACCAAGTGTCTTTCTTTCCTCAGGCTTTACTGGAACGTGTGGATTTTGACAACAGAACTGTGCATGGCACACATGCTGCGTTAGGTCCTCACGCTGGAGCTGCAACTCTGCCGGTAATCGCTCAGATGTGAGAAGGGGAACTGTTGGCGATAGCCTCATTGGAAAAAATACTACTAATTAAGGGAGGCTTAATTAATTGGAGAATTACTTCCACAACAGCCAGAGAGCCTAGATGACAGGCTGTGTTGCCAACAGAAGTGCAGTGCATTTTAAGCAAGTGGCAGAACTTGTTTAGAGGTGGCTCAGACCGCAGACAAGATGTTGACTAGCACCCAGACCATCAGAAATATTTCATGCCCAAATACGCTTGGGGTTGTTCAACAGGAGTGGTTTGGTGCAGCAGACTTGTAATGACTCTGTTTTGGTAACTGAAGCTATGCTGGGACAATATTTTCAGCAAACTGGACGCAAGCTGTGCCACAGGGTATGCAAATAAAGCCAGCACACGGCTTGGCTGAGCTGATCAGTCTCAGTGCTGCTCTACCCAAGTTCACGCAACTTCTTGTGGACCTGAAGCACTGGCAGAGCAAGTCTGCAAAGTATTGGGCAGTTGTAGCCTCTTATTGCAACAGCGTTTTGCTGTTGTCCAGAACAGCTGACATTTGGAAATGACTTCACAAGCTTGATGCAAGTAGAGAAGGAGGGGAAACAGATCAAAAACTTGTGTGTTCCCCTCCTGCCATTTAGGCTGAAAGATGTTGCTGACAATACCCACAGCAACACCCCTGGCAGTCCAGTGTATTCTCATAATTTGAAAAGAAATGATTATTTAGGAATTAACGTCACTTAAAAATCAGTTTAAAATTTTCCTTCTGCTTCAAAACTCACAGAGAAGTCCAGCATGAAAAGCAGCATTGGCAGAGTAAACAGTTTGTAGTAGAAAGGAACTGTGTAGTATTTTTAACAAGTATATTACTCAATACTTCAGCGTCCAAGCAGTAAACTTTATAGTTTTACAGGAACACAGAATCATACAAGTATTGAGTATACACCAAGTGTTGTGCTGGAATAGATAAGCAGCAACTAAAATATATGAAGTGCTTTCTATACCTGATTTTCTGAAAACATAAAGCACTTACTGATTCCATATTTAATCCCACTTGTTCAAAAGCCATCCTAATTAAGCACTTAAGCCAGCGAATCATCTGGAATGGAAGAAGTCTTTCCAAACTTGGATTGAAGCCTTCGACACCGACGGGCCTGCGGAGGTTCCATAGTACTTCTGAAACAAGAAACAGAAGAATTTGAGGGGCATGTTGTGGACCGTATACATAAGCAAACTGCTACATGTACTCCTAAAAATACCAAGCTTTAGAAATAGTTACAGAAAACAGGACATGTTAAGGGACAACAATTTGGAGCACTCAAAGCACAGGCACACAGAAGGCGCTGACTTAATACAGGTGACAAAGACTTTTTAGCAGTGTCACTTTTAAGAAATCAAAGCTGTTGCCGCATTCGTGACTCAAAAGCTGGGGAAAGGATTGCTCCCTTGAGCTGGGACAGATGATGCTGTTCCACAGCACTGAGGACCAAATGCTATGGCGTGCCTGCAGCTGGGCACTAGCACCAAGAAGTCCCATCTAAACCTGATTTCTATGCAGGAACCAACTACAGAGAGCTGACCACCTCTCTTTGGTCACATTCTCGGGCGGCTTTGTTGTTCCCTCCTTTTTTCCCACAACTGAGGAGAGAAAGGAAACATGGAAAAATGATTAATGCAAGAAAACGACAGGAAATAGCGTAGATGTGGGACCTGAAAATACTCAAGTGATTTATAAAGTTGGACACGTTTCAACTTCCATCTCTTTACACGTACTATCATTTACTGAAATCAAGATGGTTTTATTGCTCCTCTCGTGAAAATAGTGTCATTTTTTTTGCATTCTACGCCAGCCATAACTTGGATGCCACTGAGAAGCATGTGCCACCAAAACCCAAAAGGCAGCCATAGATCTAGGTTTACATTTGGTTTGTGTATCAGGCTAGAAACAACCCTCCACTGAACCACCTCGAGCAACATATTTCTAGTATGAACAACCGAGTTGCTGAGGCCACTCGATGACTAAAGCAACACAGCAGCAAGGAACTGGTACTCGGGAAATCTTAAAGTGAGGAGATGGAAAAGCTACGCTGTTTGAAAGCGCCCACAAGCGTCACCGTTAAACCACCACCGTTTCCATTACAAATGTTTTTTTTTGACAGTTTACAGTTCCTTAGGAATAACCGGCTCCTTGTGGAAACTTGGCAGGAACAGTGCAACTCTACAGTTACTTTTTCTTCAGACAGGATTAAAAAAAAAAAGTTGATGTTAGTTTCTCATCACTACAGAAAGTAAAAGATATTTCCTAACAGGATTTTATTTCGTTTCTGAATAAACTAGGAAGAAACAACTAATCTGTCAGCTAAAGGAGAACTGATGAAAATGTAAGATAAAAGAAGTTATTAAAGAAAAAAGTGAACCAATCACCATGAGATAGTAACGGAAACTGCAGTTGTTTTAAGAAAAACAATAGGGAAGAATAATGGGCTACATACCAAAAAGCCACAAACATAAGTCGTACATAATAAGTAATGGATTTCTTTATGGAAAGCTGGAAAAGTCTATTAGGGCAGCATGACCATCAACTCCATCTACTCTTCCTTTAGGCAGCGGTCACTCTTCCCTTAGACAAGCCACCGTATGGCCTGTACAGATCTTTGATCACGTGGCACCTGCTGTGGTTTTCAAACCTGGGGCAATCAATTCTTTCTACAGGCCCTATATAAGATCTGGCACCATATCTGGCACTGTAGGCACGCAGTGACATAAGAGACAGGCACGGTCCTTTAAAAAGAGAAACCTGCTCCAAAAGTGGGATACATGTGGTGCACTCCGCCCCATTCCAAAGTTCAGAGTTGTTGAACATGTCATGTGGAAATCAAAGAGAACAAAAACGGAAGGCCTGTCAAGAGAGTCAAACAAAAGAGGAAAAAAAGAGAAGTAGAGGCTGTATTGGTGAGCAACTGGGAGGAGAGGACAGGGCTGGCTGGGGAAGGCAAGCGACAGGGCCGGAGGGGGATGACAGTACCCTCACACAGTGCTCTCTCAACAGGTAGCTGGGTCACTAGTATTTACAGTTCACATCATAAATCATTGTTTATTCTGCAGCCTAAACACTGGGGTCATCAATTCCTTGCTCTATCAATGACCCATTCTCTGCTTTTGTAGAAGAAAGTGACAATCTAAGAATGCAGAGAACGGAGCAACTACCGAATTAGTTTCCTTAGTTCCAGGCGCTAAGGAAAACCACCCTGTTTTAACAACCTCCAGCTAATTTGTTATCTAAAAGGAAAATGCTTCTAAGCAGATCAGCTTGACAATTTTGTCAGATCTATTAGTTTTCCAGGATGATCCCCAGATTAACTTGATACTCATTTCTTCTAGACTGTATTGCACTACACCTTTCTTCATAAATCTCCATTATTTCACAATTATTTTGTACACAAATAACAGAAACTGTTCATTCCAAAAGAAACTGATGGACGGCAAGAATGAAAACATTAGCAAATTGTTCTCTCCTGCCAATTTCAGAAGCGGGAGTTAAATGTTTATTGCTTTTAGTAAGCTGGAGTAATACCTCTTTTAAAATAGTGATATGTTAGATTTATCTTCTATCTTCTTTATGCTGCCTAAACTAAAAGTAGTAGTAGTTTAATTCCCCTAAAATTTCCACTAGTCAATTACTACAATAAAATGCCCTGGGTGATAGCAATATTGCTAAAAACACGGTCCTTCTGCTGTGCTTCAGCAAAGCTCTTGCAACAATAAGCAGCGGTCATAGGCAAGATTAAAAGGCAGCTAGAAGAGCATTAACACAAATAATTAAATCTCCCTGCATCAAGCATGTGGGGGTTGGAATTTCATGGGTTCTTCATTTATAAAGCTGAGCAATGCCGAAGAGCTTTCTTTCTGCTACGGAAACAAGCAGGGATTCATTCCTTGGGTCAGAAATGAGGAGGTCGGTATTTCTGAGAGTCAGGATTCTCGCTCCAACCCCCTTCAGCTCTCTTTTGCCCCCGCTTTTCCCAACTGCTTTTGCAGGTGTCACTCAATACTGTCATCTCAAATATCAGTCTAGAAAGCTAAGTGATAATACCACTTATGAATTAAAAATTGTTCATTAAATAGATATAAAGGCTCTGGTGGCTGTACATGCAAGGCACACCACCCAGCTGATATGAAATGGAGCCCTTTTCCAGGCTTCCTACTGAGTGCTGCACAGGAAAGATGAGAAGAAAGAAAAATGAGATGCAACTGCTTTCAAACTGAAATTCTTCTAAGTGTATTTTCCAATGTTGTATTTGTCCAAGTCCCTTTCAAATTATGAGTTCTTGCTTTTAAAAAGAAACACAATATTTGTATTTTTCTTATTGAACAAAGTTTCTCTCATTCACACAAGATTCACACAAAAATAAAAAATGACTTAGTGGGCTTGATGCAGCAGATCAGCCTTAACAAAGAATAAACATGTGTATGAAATCTGAAAAATGAAAGGTCTGGTCTCTAAATTTAAAGGGCATGTTTAACATAAACAAGAACAATTTTTTCAAATGAGTATCAACCACATCAAAAATCACAAGCAAAAAGAGCAAGTTCCTCCTTATTTTAGGTAGGAAACTAGGGCACATATATTTTCACAGTCTTCACGACGGACACATCTCATTAAATTATATCCACAAGGAAAGAGACTAAAGAAGTAAAAAAGAACAACAAAGCCAACAAAAAATTATCACAGCAAACCAAACAGGCAGGAAGAATCTCCTGATAAAGGACTAGATTCTCACCCAGATGGACACAGACCAGTTATAAGTAACGTAAGCACTTGGCAGAGATGACACACAGCCAAACACAAAGGTGGGTTTTTTTGACTTGGAAGCCACAAACAATGACGCGCCCTAATACTTCAGAAACACTTGTTTGGAAAAATATGCAAAGACAGAGAAAAGTCAGTGAAAACTACAATCAAGGGCATATCTGGGCTAATATGAGTGTGAAATCTAAAGCAATAATTGAAAATAAGACACACTTGCGAAAGCTTTCTTAAAAATATAGCCCAATCATATATACCTCAAAGTGCAAAGCCATATGCATCACATCCCAGCATGCAAATTTTTTCAACAAAAGGGTGGACCTGTCTGAAAAATATTTAAAACGTTCAGTTTTTTCCCTGAAAAGAACCTCTCTTTGTAACAATGTTGCATTCCTACACACAGCAATCCTATTTCAGTTAGTGAAGTCTAAGAAGATAATTATTTTGATCCGGTGACATTTAACTGGAACTTTTTGAGCTGATGCGCAGAAAACTCAGCTCCCTTCCTTTTTGTTTATCACCTAGGTAATGAGCAGTGGGTACCAGAAGACAGAATTATTTCCTTTTTATTTGGTCTTTGTAAGCCTTGTCTTCACAAGAGCGACAGAGGACTACGGCTGTCTGAGAACAGCGTGTAAATATTAATGAAGTCGTGTTGACACTAGCAGACAGGTCGATGCACTATGGCTGATGTCAAGCATTCAAACTCTACCTGCACTCAGTACTTGGAATTTCGACAGCTTGTTAAAATAAAAACAAGCATCTAGCAAGCTACTTATTTATGACAATTGCAGAACCTGAGCACAGCAGCAGGATCGCTAAAGATACACAAATCATCACACGCTTACGGAAAAGGAAAATAAGCACCAGATTGCTTAAGACCAGTCTCCTTTTGCCTCTATACGCCACCTCTGCATTTTAAAGCCTCCTTAAAAAGCTTCCCTCAAACTTCTCCAGATTAATTCCAGATGATCGTTTATTTCCACGATTTCCCGTGACCTGTCACTCCCATGTCAGCAGCATAAGAGGGTTTCCGTTTCGGGCAGCCTGCCTGCAGAAATGCCACCCCGCTGCTCTGCTCCTCTGCACGGGCGGCGCAAACACAACAGCTCCCCAAGGCCGCTGCCTGCCCGGCACCTGCTCTGCCCAGGAAGGGCCCTCGGGGCTGCCACGCTCACAGCGAGACGCGACGGCTCCATCCCGCCTCCCTGCCCGAAGACAGCCGCCATGAGCGGCCTGTACCCGCTTCCAACCGAGCAACACCGCCACCTCCCCTCGGCGCCGACCCGGGAGCTCCTCAGGGCAGCCCCCACAGGAGGACGCCCCCTCAACAACCCCTCAGGGCTCCCCCTCTGAGAGGGCCCCGGCCGCTGAGGTGGGCCTCCGGGTGGCGCTCTCCCTCACTCACCGCCCTCCACCTGGCACCGGGCGCGACGCAAAGGGGCTGCCCAGGAGAAGGGGAGGCCCCCCGGGGAAGGGGCCGCCGCCCGTCCCGCCGCCGCCTCACGCACCTCCCGCCGCGGCCGCGCTCTCTCACCCGTTTCTTCCACCGCGGCTCGCGACACCCCCCCACCTACGGCGCCAGCCAATCCGCGGCCGCCCCGGCGCCACCTTGACCAATAGTCGCCGCGCCCGCGGGAGGCGGGACTTCGGGTGCCCTCCGCGAGGCTGCGGCACGGTGACCTACCCAGCAGCCACTGCGGCCGGAGGAGAAGGGGAGGGCCACGCCCCCTCAGTGACGTGTGAGTCTCCGCCAATGGGAAGGCGCCCCGGGAGAGCTGCCGGTAGTCGCGTGGCTGCGGCGGCTCCGGTTCCGGTTCCCGCGGGCTCTGGGGCGGCAGCGGCGGCGGGTTTACGCCGTTATTGCCGGCCCGGCAGCGGCGCGGCTGCCTGGAGCAGGCTTCTCTGGGCTGCGGGACGCGCTGGGGGGGGCGGATGTTCCCGGCCTTACTCCGGTGCCTCCCGGGGCTGCGGGTGGCGGCTGCGGCACCGCCGCCACCATGCTCCGGCGGCCCGCGCGTTTTGCCTTGAAATGGCGTAGCAATCTTTGGGCCAACGCTGTATTCTACCCTCCGGGTTTGGTTGTTCAAGTATCATACCAAAT
>JAVSBS010001672.1:98189-110220 GCA_033124195.1 Coracias cyanogaster
GCTGCCGCCAGCCAAAGGCGGCAGCTGTGCCCCGTTAAAACGTGCGGGGAAGGACCGCGGGTTCGAGCCGGGGGGGTGTCCGCGGGGCCGGCGGCAGGACGTAAGTGTTCCACCCCCCTGAACTTGGGATCGATTTAGGAGATTTTTCGAAGCTTTACCGTGCTCAGAGGTTCAGCGGTAGCGAGTGGAGCCGAGGAAGGTGGCAGTGAAACCCTCCAGGGGGGAGGAGCCCAGGCCTTCAAACACGATTAAAATCTTCTTTTATTAAAGAAATGGAACATTTCGGTCTTCTGGGGCAGGGGGACCCAAAATGGGGGCTCGGGCCGCGTCCCCGTGCAGGGTGAGCCGCGGTTTACGCTGTATTGTTTTACGCTACGCTTTGAGCAGTAAATTCAGGTGCTGCTGGTGACCAGCTATGGAATAAAAAGTTATTAAAAAGAAAAAAAAAAAAAAATCAAACCAAGAGGCCGCGTCTCCCCGCGCCGCTCACCCTGCGGACTGCCGCTCCCGGCGTGCACCGCGGCACATCCGGCAGCCAATGGCGCCTCGCCGGGAACAAGGCGCGCCGTGAGTGGCCGAGTGGCGCAGACCAATGGGGTTGCGGGACGGTGGCGGGGTGCGGGGGTCAGAGCGGGCCCGCGGCGGGTGGTGCGTGTGCGGCGGGCTCGGCCTGCGGCCTCCTCCCGCTGCCCTCCGCAGGCCGTGCCGCCCCCCGCGGGCCATGGGGGCGCGGGGCTGAGCTGCTCGGCCGGGGACGTCTTTTGCGACGGTACGGGGCTGGGGAGGGGAGCCGAACAGGCCGCGCCGCGGGCTGGGGGACCGGGAGGGCCGGGAGAGGGGGCGGCGAGGCCGGCTGAGGTCCCTCCTGTTCGCCCCAGCCGGTTCCCGGAGCTCATGTCAGGCGGTCGCTGGAGGCTTGTGCCTCCGCCGGGCAGGGGGCCCGGGGAGCTGAGCTCCGGGGCCGTGTCGCAGCCGGACTGTCAGCAGCTCCGCCGCTCACCGTGACAGCGGAGCTGTGGGGCTGTGGCCGTTCCTCTGCGGGGCCTCAGGAGGGCACGGAGGGGAAAGCGAGACCGACAAAGAGATCCGCGTTGCCTTTGTTAAGCTTTGATCTCAAAGCTGCGAAGAAGAGCCCCTGCCTGGCTAACTTCTCTGCTAGGCCCCCACATTCGACATAAATTCTTAAAACGTACAAGCTTCGTTGTTTTTTTCATTTTAAAAAATGGCAGGGGTCCTAGTTTCCATAAAAGTGTTTGTTGTAAGTGATGGAGAAGGTAAGGACTTAAGTTATCCCCTCCGTTGTGGCTGAGGAGAGAGGGAGAATCATTAAGGTTGGAGAAGACCTCTAATATCATCCAGTCCAACCATCTACCATGGTCGCTAGGCAGTGTCCTGTCTGGAGAGGACATAAGCGTGGCCTAGTGGGATAGGAGAGTAGGGAAATTTGGCTTCGTGTTTTTTGGGGAGATTAGGAGGAAAGAGAAAAGCTGGTCAGGATGGGAGTTGTAGGAATGATCTAGTGCTCGGGACAGGGAACTGGAAATTGTAGAGGTTAGTTTCAGGTCCACAACTGACTTGATTTCTAAGTTTTGTGCAAGTTCTTTTGTCAACTATGAAAAATAACTAATGATACTTAGCAGAGTTGTTTTTATTTTTCTACATTTAGAGTTGCCTGCTTTAGAAATATAAATGATTGTTTATTAGCTGAGCTGCTGTATCTCGCAACTGATCTTTTGTAGGTTTGTGGTAGTCAAGAAGAATAGCCTGGAGACCAATCATTGGCTTGTACTGCTCACATTAGCACTCTTTTTCCTGAGGGAAGGACCAGTGACTGGGAGATTAACAGCGTTTTTTCTATGTGAAAATGTCAGAAATTATCATAACCAAAATGCATATTTGTGGGTTGTTGTTTTTTGATGAGTCTGATTAGTTTGTGTTGCTGCAAGGCCTACCTTCAGTGAGGAAACAGTATCATGTTTGTACAGGAACCTTTGTTTGGGAAAGTGACCACTTACAAATTTAACTTTTCTGCAGGGGAAAAATGAGAGAACACAAATTGACAATATATATTTACTCTCACTTTTGTGCCCTAAGAAAATTTACTTCCATGAGTTGGTGCTGGCAATGCCAGGACCACAGTTAGTGTTTAGTTGTTTCAGAGGCACATAATCAGTCCTTTGAAGGAAAATGGGGTTTTGGACCAAAATGTAGCATTTTCTCTGAGTAAACTTGGGCTTTCGTTGCCTGTTAAGTAGTTGCTCCTTATTAAGCAACTCTGGAATCTGATACTCTCAATCTAACACGTGTCTCCTTTGAAATTGATACGGTGGCTTGGACTTCGGCTGGAGCAAGGCATGACCTGCTTGCTTGCTTTTTGTTTCGAAGATACTAGTGAAAAAAAAACCCCAAAACCAAAAAAAAAACCCACCTTCTAACCCCCTGTTTTGCCTTTGAATGAGTATGGCATTACACTAGTTGTTTGATGTATAGATCCAGATTAAAACTTCATGTTCGCTGTTCTTGACGCTCTGTTATTTTACACAAAAATGAAGCCAGCAAAATATTGTAGTTATTGCTAAAGGTTCTCTGAAAATTCATGTTTTGATTTTATACAGAAGGATGTTTATAGAGTTGTAGGGGTGCCTTGCTGTAAGGAAAACTATGGGTTTCTGGAAATGTTTGTTAGTAGTGTGAAAAAACCGAGACAAACATACTCCCAGGAAGGCTGACTGATCTGAGACTGTATATAGGAAACAAATCAAGATACAATTAACCAAACCTACCTGTTCTCTGCATAGGCCGTTTAGATTTCCAGCTGACAAATTTCAGGATCCGCATCCTCGTCAGCTTCATCCACATTCCAAGAATTCTAGGCATTGTCTTTTCATACTCTCTTGGTTATAACAAATTGGTGCCTTTGCGCTTTTTTCTTCCCTGTGTTTTAATTGGTGATAAATGTCGTGGCGTTAGTAATAGCGGATTTTTATTTTTTTTTTCCAGCTGGTATTTTGTATGCATGGTGCAGAAAAAATGAATTCCACTATGAGTGAGGAGCCTGATGCGCTGTCTGTTGTTAACCAGCTCCGGGACCTAGCAGCTGACCCACTGAACAGACGGGCCATTGTTCAGGATCAGGGATGCCTGCCAGGTCTTATTCTGTTCTTGGACCATCCCAACCCTCCGGTTGTTCATTCAGCTTTACTAGTAAGTATTCTGGAGATGGAAGTTGTAGGTCAGTGGGACATGTTGTAATTTTGTTACTGTGTCTTTAAACAAGTAAAAAAATGGAAAAAAATAAAGGCTGGTTTTATGTGATGTTGATATTTGTTATACATGTTTTTTAAAAAACATGTATTACAAAAATTGTTTAGCAATGAGACATAAATCCAAGGGGATTGACGGGTTTTGGAAGGGATTAATTTGCTTTGCTTTTTTTCTCTAATGCAGCTCTTTCATTTTTTTTGTGTGGAGGGAGGTAAGAACCCTTAAATCCCTTAAGATGAAGTCATGGAGCTTGGTAAATATGCACAGTGATTTGACATTCTGTTGTAGGTCTGTTGATTGGTTTGGTTCTAACTCAAACCAGGAAACATTCATATTGTAAAAATAAGAATCATGGGATAATTTAGGTGAGAAACAACCTCGAGAGGTGATGTTGTCCAATCCCATGCTGAAATTAAGCGTACTCTGATCACGGCTGAGGGTTGTGTCCGCATGATTCTTGAACACCTTGAAGGATGGAGATTCCATAACCTTTCTGGCACCCAGTCCCTGCATTTGACCACCCTCATGGTATTAAAAACAAATAAACAAACCTCCCCCTGAAACTCAGAAAAACCCAACCCAAAATCTATTAATATCCTATACAGCTTGTTCCAGATTTTGTCCTTTTCTTCTCGTTCTAAATCATAAACACTAAAGTCCAGATTTCTCCTCCCAAATCTACGTGCTAACTTAAAGAAGTGCATTTCTTGCTTAGAAACAGGACAAACAAAAATCAAGGTTTTGTTAAAAGTCTAATTCCATTCTTATAATAAGATTTTATGGTATTACAATTTATGTGGGGCTCTTTTTCAACTGTTATGTCATTCTTGAATTCTAAACAATGTGAAACTAAAGAATAAAGTTCTCTGGCTTTTAGATATAAGTTATGTTATTCTTTATACCTACCTGTACCATAATTCTATCTTTTCATTTGTTTTACCTTCATCATGGATATTAGTGGACTTCTTGGAATTACTTCAGTTCCTCTGATACTCTTGTGGGCTCAGGGAATGAGGTCCCGTGGCCCAGTGAGAGCCGTATCCTAACTGGTTTTCAGGTTAGCCTCGCCATGGCGTGTACCAGACGATAACGTTCTTCACTGGGAGAACCTCTAGTTGAGTTTACAGTTCTCGCAAACTTACGTTGCATTCGTTTTCTGCCCAGTGCAGATTCCTGAGGTGTGCTCTTAAAAGACATTCCTAAGGATGTGTCACTCGGTTTTTCCTTTGCTCCTTCAGGCTGTGTATTCTCGCGGCCGGTGGGGCTCGGTAATCGGTCTGTGATCATGTTACAAAAAAGAGCTCTACGTGAAAAGGCCTGACTTTGTCGGATTGGTGAGGGCTAATCCACTCTGCAGGGTGGCTCCACAGCCCCAGAGATTATTCCAGGCCTGGTATAAGGGCATCTCGGTGGCTGGGAATGCGAGACAGTTGTGGTGTTCCTTTTAGCGATAGATAACCTAGAGGTAGAGCGGGCTCGGAATCGGGATCTAGAGGAGACTATGCTATATCCCAGGACCCTGACTGCGCTCAGGAACGGATCGATTTACTGTGCAAACGTGTTTTTGTCTGCTAGTCAGACTCCTCATGTTTGTGAATTCCTGAACCTCTTGGTTCTGTAGCTTTTAATATCTTTGCTGATAATGTTTTAGTCTTTACTTTTGGTATTTTTCCATTCTGAAAGGTCTTCTTGTTTTGTTTTCATTTTTCTAGCCATCCCATTGGTCAAAAAGGTGTTTCCATTTCAAAGGGAATCATTAAACGTAATTATTTGCTGTTAAGTTTGTACCTAATAAAGGCATACATTCACTGATGAAGTTATAAAGTTATAAAGTTGTAGCTGCTCCCCCTCGTTACATCATCTGTGGCTGTAGAAGAAAGTTTGGCTTAATCACCTTTGTAAAAGCTTTTTGAGTAGTTGTAGAAAGCTGTTAGAATGTCCTGTAGACTCTCTTAGTTGGTATAAACAAACTCAGCCTCTCAACCTTGTGTCATAGATCAGATATTCTATGCTTTCTGTGTATTGATAAGATTAAAACCAATTTGTAGTGTTCACAGTGGGTGATAATGCTCTTTACCTTCTTACTCGAACTCCCGTTGTGAACAGTTTGCAGCTGTACGCTAATAAAAATGAACAGCAATGTGCTGGTTGTGCTTCTGATTTGCTGCGGTCCTCTTCCTTTCAGGCTCTCCGCTATTTGGCAGAGTGCCGTGCCAACAGAGAGAAGATGAAGAGCGAACTGGGTATGATGCTCAGCTTACAGAACGTCATACAAAAGTAAGTTAACGATGGGTTGTTGGGTCCAAAGACAGCGTCGACGTGACATTCTGATGCCTAATAAAACTTTGAGGATGAATCTGTGTAGCGAATTTTTATTACTGCGTTCTTCCTTGTTGAAGTTAACGTGGCTGCAAGCAATTGTTGGTTTTTATTTAACAGTATAGCAAAGTAATGAGACCATAATCTGCCAGAAATACTCCTTTGAAAGTCGTTTGCCAGATTCCTTGCCCTTGTTGCAGGCCCTTGCCCTTGTAGCAGGAACCGATTTTATCTCTTTCCTCTAGATTCTCTTATAATCCTTCTCCTTGTGGCATAAGGGTGCCTTGCACTAGCAAATTTAATTAAATTGTTTGGCGTCCGCCCCATTTATTCTTTGAATCACACCTTTGGGAAGGGAAATTGTCTATGCGCTGTAATTGTTGCAGTGTGTTTTTAAAGGTATGTGTCTGCAGTTCTGTGTCAAGGAAACTTCTTGCAGGTGGAGTAGAAGTCAGTGAGGTTCGTAGTGGTCTCTAATTTCTTTGTAGAGTGTGTCAACTGGGCTACATCTCTTAAAATTTGTGACTGTTGGGTTTTGCCAAGATTGCCAGCTGTTGAGTACTGGAGGATGTGTGGGTATACACGCACTGGAGACGATGCACACATGCACGTGTTGATAGAAATTAATATGATGAACTAAGGTGAATTAATTTTTAGCAAAAAAAAACCCCCAGCCTCCTTCAAAGATAGTCTGTCATAGCAAAAATTAATTTGCCATCAAGTTATCAAGGACCTTAGAAAAGGATGAAACAAGTAAAATTAAAGTATATTAAAGATTCAAGTGGAAAGTGTTAGCTGAATCTCTGATGTGTCATGTGTGATAGAATTTACAAGTTTCTTTTCGAAAAAACTCCCAAGAATTTGCTAGTCCCTTCATCCCGTAGCCCTTCCAGTTTTGGTGGTGTTGTCTGTTGTATCTGCTTATATAAAGGTGAGAACCTGAAACTGGAGAGGAAATTCTGGTATGTTCACAAATCCTTTGTGATATGATCTAAGAAAGATTAAAAGTGTTTAAGTACTTCATTAACTCTGCTGAAACTAGCAAAATGGTGCCTTGGTATGAAATGCAGCGTTGTGGCTAAATATCATCTTGTTATTCATCAGTTACCCAAAACACGGGGATTTAAAACAATTAAGTAGGTTGATCAACCGAATGACTAGAATTCGGAAGAGACTAGTTCTCAGAATAGTTGAATAGTGTAATAATTACAGCTTTTTAAAATAATAGGTAGTTTTAATAGGATGTGTGGGGAAAAATGGAATTGTCTTACAATATTTGTTCTTTAAGTATAATTAAGGTAACACAGAAGTCTTTGCTGCTTTTATAACAACACAAGAACTGAAATGCACGTATTTCAGAAGAACTTACTTTTGGTACAGGTTTTACGTCTGTTTGGAGCACAGAGACATCCTTAAAAAGTTGTCAAAAGGAGAATGGTAGTTTATTATCAGTCTCTGCAGCTTACAAATATTACTCTGCAAATAGTCATAATTAAAACCTTTGTTTAAAGAATTTTATGGAAATCTCCTTGCCAACATTTTTTTCCCCTGTTTCCATTTCAAGGACCAAAAGAATGTGGAGTTCAGAAATGTACAGAAAAGGAGAGAAGTCGGTAAAACTGGAACTCTTGTAGGTGTTCTTTTTTTCTAGAAAGCTCTTTGGCAAGAGTAAGAACATACATTTGGTTTGTATGCTTGTAACATTTGGAAAGTGTGATATCATGAAAATTTAAATACATAGCATCTTCAAACACAAGACTTTGTCATGTGCTTGTCAGGATTTTAGGCTTTAACATTGACAGGAAATGCTGAAGCTAAGTTCTGTGTTGCCTGCAGAAATATGGAGAAAGATGATAGGAAAGTGCTGGGAGTTGGTTTTGTTACAAAAGCCCAATGGTTTGGGGTTGTGGTTTTGTGTTAAAGTCTATAGGGGAGGAAACAAGGTCTTGACCTTCTTGAGATTTGCTTTACAAAATGCAGATTCTAGGTTTTAATGAGATTTCAGTTTACCAGAAGATACAGTTCTTCATACTGAAGCTAAACGTTCATAAAAGCAGTAATGAACACTTTGGTCTCAATGACTTGATGCTGTGCATTCTGGCGTACTTTCCAGAATCTGCATGTCATGCTCATTGCTCTATCTAATCTTAAATCTTTTGATTATTTCCACAAATGAATTGGGGGCTGAGATTCTTGGGTTTGGTGATGTGTTACAAAAATGCAAACAAATCATGCAAAGAGATCTGACCTTCTGTCAGAATCCTGCTTTTCCAGTTATTGCACGGTTCTTCCAGGCAAGACAGAAGCCAGCGGCTTCTGGACCAGGAGTTGTAGCCACTGGCTGTTTGCTCTTGACAGGTTAAGCACATCCTGTGATCGGAATCCTTCCCATTCATGGAGGATTTTGTAACTTTCACTGTTCACTTTCACTGACTTCTCACTTCACGAGATAGTATCCAGTGGCTTTCCCCCTTCAGTGCTGAATCGAGACCATTCTGTCACCGAGAGAGCTGCGTTACCTCTTCTCAAGCAATGAAATGGAGCTTGTGTGCACAGGGGCAGGTCACAAACCGAATATTTGTCATATTTCAGACCTAAGTTGATCTTAGGCAGTGCTGAGCTGACATGGTGCTTAGGAAGTCAAGGGTTTGTTTAGAATTCCAGTACTCTTTTGCTTTCAGTTATGTAAACCTGGACTTCTGAGGGCTCTTCTCATCATGTGAGTCTCTTTTTATAAACCTTCGAAGTCTCTCTGTTAGAGACCTCAGGTTCAGGGGTGGGATTTCTTGTCATAACCAGTCTAACAGATCTGTACATGGTCAATGCCATCGACTGGAAAAGAGTTGGGGCTGATTTGCTACTCATGATTTCTTGTAATAGTACATGGGGGCCTCAGGCACAGGCCAGAATCCTTTTTGTCTTTTTGTAATACACAACTACTGGAAGAAGAATATAGCACTTGTTTAAACTCATTCTCGTGAAGGTAGAATCTGATTTCCTTTGTAAAACTACTGAGGGTGAGAGTTGAAATGGAAGTTGCTGTTTATCCAGTGATAAGCAGTAAATGATTCTGTGAACTGCATCATGGAAAATGGGGAGGAAATATCTGAGACACATCCAAGTCTAACTGTAGTTCTTTGAGGTACCTTCGTGTCTCATTTCATGACTTCTTGGTGCCCTGGTATTATCTGATCTGCTTTTTGGTCTTTGCAAATAATAAGCTCGTTCGTGAAAATCATTTTGCTGCTTGAGACAAATGTTGGGCTGATTTCCTTTCACCCAAGGAACACCAGGGAGGTTTTAGGTTCACTGTGACAGTGATTTTCAAGTTGTATGAACGCTGGGTTTTGCTAACAGAAGAGATTTTAGATATGGGAGCTTAGAGGCTCTAGAGCAGAAGTATGAAATGTCAGCTCTGAGGAGCATGAAACAAAAATTTGAAGGCATTTAGATACTTGTATATTTAGGTTTTTGTTTGGTTTGGGTTTTTTTGTTTGCTTGGTTTTGTTCTTTTGTTTTTTTCAAACTGAACTTGATTTGGAAGATGTATGACTTTGAGATACTCCAGTGGTGACCTGGCAGTGCTGCGTGAGTGGCTGGACTTGATCTTAAAGGTCTCTTCAAACCAGAACAATTCTATGATTCTATCACTTTCACATTTTCTAGGACATATGAAAAGCTGTTCTAAGGTCATGGAATACTTCAAAATATTTTTCTACTACACAAACATCTCTTGCCCTGTTCTGTACTTGCTGGTTTTTCCTCTTTCTTTATTCATCTACTTCTGCTTACTTTTAAGTGAAGCTTGATGCGTCTTCCCATGTTAGAAGCCAGGAATTGTGACTGTGTTGGAGAGAAACCAGACCTTTAAAATCCCTACCTGCAGGTTTCCAAACTTTTTTTTTTTTTTAAATGGCTGATCCTGCTTTCACAAAAATGCTTCACTCCTTTGCCAGGTGACTGAGCGTCTGCATAGAAATGTTTGCGTAAATAGGTAAAAAGGAGAGGAGAAGTGGAGGCTGGTTGGAGAATGGCGTTTCATTGTGTTCCAGCGGGCATCAGCGGTTGTTTAATATTGAAAACTGATTTAGCTGCTGGCGTTATGAATTGTGGAGGACTTAATGTGTCCGTATGGACTTTATAAAATGTTATTAGCAGCTTCTAGAATTAAAATTAATTAGGATTTATAGCCTACAAGGAAATACACTAATTTGTGTTCAGAGTGAAAGTGACTTTTGATGGACAGTAGAGGTCAAAGTTCACAATTTTTCATAATCTTTCTGAGCAGCATAATGGTACTGTTCAAATATAACTAACATGTATTTAAAAAAAAACAACTGATGAAGAGTCAATATACTAAATAGCTCTTATTATGGAACGGCAAATTACTGAGAGTAAAATTCCAATTACTGAGCTAAAAGAGCTTTTCAAGATAGTCTTCCTTTGCCAGGGTGTCAGATTTAACAAGCTGAACTAAATCCAGTGCATTAATCAGCTCTTCCAATTTATTACTTGCCTAAGAAGATTAGGGCAATTAATATGTGTTTAATTAGAGTCCCTTGCAGATCTAGTAAAATACATGCAGTCTGTAATTGCTGACTTCTTACTCAATTTTAATTTTTGGTAGTCTTAATTACCTATACTTTTTGAAAATTTAATTATTTGTTGAAACCAGAAAAATTTAAATTTATGATGGCTGACAAAAAAACAACACACCAAGTATATCAAGGTAGCGTTTGCTGCAACTAAAATTGTGGGGATGTAGTGTCACAATAGTTTTATTGGTTTTGTTGTGTGACGTGCTTCTTTTTCTCCTATGTGAGAAATAAATGGTTAGCGGAAGACAGGGCAAGGCAGGTGGTAATTAGCAAGAAAGCAAACTACATATTTAAGGGGATTTCTGATGTTGAAGGGGATGTTGTCATGTCAGAACTGGCTTCAAGATAATTCTTGAAATAATTCTAGCTAAAAAATTCTGTGAAGGCTTGGAAAGATGGACATTGTTTGTAGGAACAGTCCAAGACTTGACTGCCAACAAAAATCATTTTAAGGATACAGTGACTTGCTCAGATTGGCTTTTCACACCAGTATTTGATATCTTCCACTGGAAAGGTCCAGAGGCATTTATTACCTTTAGGATGATGCGGTTTTTTTGTAACCCACATGCCGTTTGTAGAAGCCATATAATAAACATGATTGTGGCAATATATATCTCCATGAAATCATACAACAGTTTGGGTTGGAAGGGATCTTAAAGATGATCTAGTTCCTTTTGCCATAAGCAGGGACATCTTCAACTAGACCAAGTTGCTCCAAGCCCCATCCAACCTGGTCTTGAAGACAACCACAGCTTCCCTGGGCAACCTGTGCCAGTGTCTCACCACCCTCAGAGTGAGAAGTGATTACTGCTCTTTAGCAGGCAAGATGCGGAACTAGCTACTGCGGAATTCAACGTGGAGTTTGTCTGTGATGCAGACTCTTGCCTAGCAAATGCTACTACGAAGCCGTTTGAGTTTAGTTGAGTAACAGGTCTTGCTTTTTTTTTTTTTGAGGTGGAGAATATGTCCATATGGTAGATACCAAGCTGTGGAAGATCAAAAGTAGATCTCCCATTTAGCATATAAATAGCACAAGTTAAACAAAATTAGAAGAATAGTTGGGTTAAACATATGGAATATGTTCAAATCTCTTATCTCATTCTTGAAAGTTTGTTGTCCTCTTGTGATCAGAGGACAATGGAATGAGCCAGGGAAATGTTCTAAGCACAGGTAATTACTCAGTTTGCTGAATGTTTAAGGTTATATCACAGTCATGGATTTTACAGCAGTTAATGGGATTAATCGCAGTAACTGTGATTTTACTCAGATTTACAACTTATATTTATGCTTTTTTAGTTTTTCTGCAGTCTTCAGAACATCCCAGCATTTACATGGGGTTTCCCCAGATTTCCAGAGTCAGTAGAAATAGACTTCAATTGAAATGGAAGTGGCACTGGGGAATCCAGTCCTCTCTCATTTCAGTGAGATATGTACTTTAAGATGTCAGGTTTCCTTGTTTGGTTGCACATTCTTAGTTTTAGTGTCTCCTGGTCAAACTGTCACAGGTAGTTGTGTGAGTAGGGTCTGGAACTTGCCAAGCGGTGGGCATCTTGCAGGTCTAGAAGGCATTCTAGGAAAGTCCATCTGACCTTGTCTTGTTTCCATGATGGCACAGCCTGGGAGCAAATGAAGGTGTCCACCATGTGCCACCTACGTGTCACCATTGGAGTGCAGCCCCACTACACAAAGGCACTCAGGTTGTACGTGGGTTCATCAAGCAAGAGGCTGGGGCCAGACTCTTGTCAGTGGTGCCCAGCGACAGGACAAGGGGCAACGGGCACAAACTGGAACCCAGGAGGTTCCACCTGAACAGGACGAAAAAATTATTTGCTGTGAGGGTGTGGGAGCCT